>JAIPRL010001954.1:35849-55088 GCA_025469235.1 Pemphigus obesinymphae
TTCGCAGAATAAATTAATACTTAGATAAAATAAATTTAACTTATTTTGTAGTATTTAATTTTATAATATATTATTTTAAATTACGGTTTGTGATAACATTTGTGAATGGTGGGATGATTTGATAATATACGTCCGTGATTCTGATTTAAACCGTTACAAGCGCTAGTAGTACGTAAATCAGCTGTTTCCGATTTTGGATTAACTTTGTTGCTGTAAAAACTAGAACATTATCATAGGCCGATGGGCAACCATATTATCTTAAATCGTGCTTTTTCCTTTATAAATTGTTTTTGTTATCATTACAGCATAACATATTGTGATAAAATGTTCGAATTATTTTAAACACTGCATACATCGTCCGCTACTTTTGTAAACATTATCTCCGCCCCAATGAAGTAGTACTTAACGTATTTTTTTTATCGATATAGTGGGTATAAATGTAAATTCGTAAATAAACCTATAAACATCTTATATATATATATATATATATATATGTACGTACAGTATTTAATTACAAAATCCTTAAACATATGCCATATATATGCATATACCTAATATTAATATTAGTATTAAATATTTTATACACTATTAACTCACATAGTGTTTAAATATGACCACTGAAATAGAATTACAATTACATTAATATTTTAAAAGATTAGAACAATGTATTTCCTATACGCATACTATAAAGTAACGAAATATGAACGTACATGATTACTTTAGTTAAAACTCTAGTTAGGAGACTATGCTAATATGTACGACCGTAAAACACCTTAAAAACCATTTAGTTTAAAAATATATTATTTCGCATAAATTATTATTTGAATATCCGTGAAGAACATTATTCTTCTTTTTTTCTTAAACATGCTTTAACAAATAAATTTGAAAATGTGTTTCTGGGTATGACTTTGTAAAATAAAAAACAGAATTATTATAAAACATACTTGTCTTTATTCAAGTAAAACATATATACACTATTAAGTATTATTTATAAGAAATTTTATTAAATGTACATTGTTTAGCGTTTAAATACATACGAGAAATACAACAAGTTATAAAATAACGTTTATGCAGAATTCGTCAAATCTTAAAATAAAAATAAATAAGGGGTAGAGGGGTGGTTAGAGGAGTTTGGATAATGCGGAATGGTATGTGAACGGTATGTGTTCGGTTACGTAGTGGATGCGGCGGCGGCCCTTCAACAATTCCGGCCTCGGCAGCGCGGTGGTAGTGTTAATAGACCACTCGGGTTTGATGCGACCCTGGTACATTTTACCGTAATATTTTCACTAAAACCAATATTACAGTATTTATGACCGTGGTGGGGGGATGATAGTGATATAAGACAATTTAGTTTAAAAATATATTATTTCGCATATATTATTATTATTTGAATATCCTTGACGAACATTATTCGTTTTTTTTTACATGCTTTTATAAATAAATTTGTAAATGTGTTTCTGGGTATCATTCTATTGATATTATCTTGTTTATAAAAGACTCATGATTTTTATGTTTTAACAATGAAAAAAATCAATTAAATAAATATTACAAATTGAAAACTTCAGGAATTTGGTCGTGTTTTTTTTATAGCATGGGTACCATAATATCTCCTAATAAAATTTTATACTATGTATCAGCAACATTATATTATCAACTTTATAATCAGATATTGGGTAATTTTTGTTAATAAATTATTTGCTTTTGTTATCAATATTTGTTATCAAAACATTATTTTTTTATGAATCGTAGATATTACTAAAAATAAAAGCCAAAGGGGGATCTATCTCTCATATTCCCTCTTTAAATATGCCACTGTAGTATATTATGTATGTAATATACGAATATACGTTATAGCCAATAAGTAAGGAGTGTGGGGAAGATTTGAACACGGGGTATATTTTAATTATATATATTATAAAAAATATAGGTATGTAAAGTAATAAATAAAATTGCGAAAAATCATTTATGTTCAGTGTTACTTATTATTTTCGATTATTATACTCATAACAGATGAATTTAATTCATTCTATTTCCATTTTAATTTTAAATGAATATATATATATTAAAAATTTAAATGTAACGTCTTAAATACATATTTACCAATTTTAACTTATTATTTTTAACTACATATGCAGGGGTTAAGGGGGGGGGGTAGATTTGAACACTAGGTCCATATTTGAATTTCGTGACCTACCTAATATGATGTATAATAGTTGTACGATATTTATAAAAAGTATATTATAATGGTCGCACTACTATTTATCATAAAATATTTTTTGTTTGTCAAATGTTTAAAATCATTATTCTGACAATAAATAAAGAAGAATGTATTTTTGAACATTTTGGAAACATTTTTCACTGTAATGAGTACAAAATCTAGTTTCCGGCGTTTAAAATTGTACACATACCATCTAAACGTGGTATTCGAAATATTTTAGTAAAAATAAGATCGTTAACCTAAACTTTCCCGTGCCGGGGAAGTTCAGACTTCAGACTCCGTATTATGAACTCCCGTCTCGTGAAACGCCGATCGAGTGTGTGTCCCCAATGTTTGTGTGCCGTAATCCGTTGAGCTGATACATCGTATATTGGTTTTTGTAGTTGCCCGTTTTCGACTTAAGGAGTGACGGCAGTGACAACTTCGTTACCAGCTTACTGATGGCCGGGAACTACTGCATTCCCGAGGTGACGATTCTGTTCCACAACAAGCTGTTGCGCGGTAACCGCACCGTCAAGGTGGACTGCGAGAGCTTCGCGGCGTTCGACTCACCAAACCTGCCACCGCTGGCCGTCATCGGCATCGACATCAACGGTACGTGACCATTTGTGTGCACCCCATAAGGCTATATACAGACATTGGCTATATTGATATTATAATATATACAGTGGTGGATCTAAGTGTCGATTTTGTGGTGGTGGGGAGGAAATCTTCAAAAATTGATAAAAAATAAGCAAAAAAAAAAGGGGGGGGGGTCAATATACATACAGTGCTTGGAAGGAACGGCGTTCGACTTGTTCCATTGATTTCGTTCAATTTTCAGGAACGTATCGGGAACAAAGTTCCTTTTTTGTGTGAAGGACGGTATTGGAATTTCTTTCATTTTTAGGAGGAACATGAACGTTTATTTTGTTCCTATTTCCGTTCATTCAAACCACCCAGGTAGAGATGGTGGAAGTTAGTTATCGACCCACGGACAGAATAGTGTATTATTATTTTAGATTTTTATTTTTATTTTTATCACGACAATATTATAGTGCTACAGTAAATATTTTGTACAAATTTCAAGTCTCTGACTTGATTATTTTCCAATTTATAACAAGTTTTGGTAATTTTCTGTTATGCTTGAGAAAATTATTGAGGGAAAATCAAAAAATGACCTTTTTAAAAATAGATTCTAGTCACCTATTACTAATTCAATATCTAGATTCAAAAAACATCTTTACTCCGACATACATTATTGTTAAACCAATACTACATTCCTCACTACTCTCAGAATTTAAAACGTTTAGATTACTAACTTCCACCACCAATATTCTACCCATGCACATACTACAAAAATGCGTCCCTGGATTTTTTAATTAAAAAATTTTTAAATAGCACAAAATAAGGTGGATACTTAAAAGTATATATCTCATTTATATTATAAATAATTTACTTCTATCTCTGCATATTTTAAAAAATTTTCAAATTGATGAGGAACGAAAAATATTCCTTTTTTAGGAACTATAAAATAAATATGAACGTGAATGAACTAGTTCCTTTTTTAAAGAAATCTTCCAAGCACTGGATATATATTTATATAATATATATATATTCATACAAGTACTATAAATACTAAGTACCAACTAGTTGAAAATTAAAATGTTCTATCAAAAATTTCTTTAGTAATTACCCAAATAATTCCATTCGACTACTGTATCTGATAAAATATACCTATATATAATGTTATACAGTGTATATATTGTAATTTATATCAATATAAAGACATATAGGTTGATAAAAAAAATAAAAATAAAAAATCTATACATGCGTTGTTTTGCTTAAAATATTAAATTCAGTAAATAATTAGTTCTACACTTCTACAGTTCTATATACTATACTGTGAACAATACTCTAAATGTTTTTTTATCATCTATACGTCGTATATTATTCATAATTATTAGAGTCCGGATTTATATTAATTTAAATATTTTTATTGAAAATATGCAGTTCGATGGGAGTAAGAAATGTGTGACGGTTTATTTAGCAAATAATGCACAAAAAAAAGTTAATTTGCCTATAAAAGCACATTTTAGTGAAAACTACATATTTGAAGAATTTAAAATGAAACATAATATTTCGATAGATAAATTCATTAAGAGATAATTCATTTCATCACTATAACATTCATTTCTAAGGGGTTCTGTATAAGCTTTTACAGTGGTTTGTGAAAAAAAAAAACATTTTAAGTGTGATTTTCATACGTGTATTAATTTCGATACATGTAGCACCAATGAAAAAACTAGTGTCACTGAAATTATTTAACTCCAGAACTCTTGTATAAAATACCTAAATACTGACATATCATGTTATATCATGCAACCAAAAGTAATAAAACAACAACATTTGTTCTGTGATAAAATTATTTGATAATATCAGTGTTAACTGTAATCAAGATTTTAGCAATTTCAAGTTAAACATAACCCCAACCCAAGCAGAAATATGAATTATATATATATGTATGTCTACAAATAGTCATATTTTTGTTCTTTGGCGCTACCTATAATATTTGTTGTTCTAAAATAAATGATTTTCAATGAGAAAAACTTGATACACACGGCACTCAAAGTGTTAAAGAAGTTTTGAAAAATAACAGAATTACCAAAAATATAGCTTGGGGAAATTCAAATATTATGTATCCGCCTAGGGGAGAGGGAAGGAAGCAGAATTATTCTGACATCGCAAATTTTGAATATAATATGTAATGTAAACAGTGAGTCGACATGTTTTAGAACTGTTGATTAAAAACAAAAAGTAATTATTCTTAATTTTGAGAAGGGGGAGTTGTCCGTCTTATGCTGATATAATTATGGAGGGATGTCTTCTGTTTGCTGACATTTCCAACATGGGGGAGGGGAGTCTAAAAATCTAAAAAATGTGTTTACGTAATACTTATAGGACTTCTCATATAAAATAACTATTCTGAGTAACTTAATTTTTATAAAAAAAAATTACTCGTTAAGGTTATAATAATATGTTAGGTTGTGGTAAAAGTAACTCGTTAAGTTATTTAGTTAATACGTTTTAAAAATGACTTGTTAAATTAAAAACTGTTTAAAAAAATAACTTATAAGTTATAACTTGACTAAAACTCGTCACTGCCTAGCTTTGCTCATATTGACTATATAATATAAGTAAATAATTACTTATATTATTTATAAGTATATATATAAATATATTTATATATATTATATATATATATATATATAAATAAATAAAGTATTTATAAATAATTGTTTTGCTTACGGTATATGTTTCATGTCATTGTCTACTACTTGATGTTATTATTGCTGTTCCTGTATACACCTACATGTCACAGTGTCGTTTCGACAAATTTTTCGACCAAGAACCATTGAGAAGTTTACGGTTCACTTGCAGCTCGACGAGAACGTCAGCTTACTGCGAATATTCCCTAACATAACAGCCGATACGGTACGATATTATACATGAAGGGTACAGGAAAAAAAACCAGATAAGTCATTTTTTTTTTAATTTGGGAAATACGTGTTTTTAATTTCAATACATGAAAGGTGTATTTTTCCTAAATAAAAAGTTCGAAATAAAATAAATGTTAACTGCTCGAGATTTAGTAAACAAAATTAAATAACGCTTGAAGCCTTTAATATCATTAACACGGAAATAAACTAGAAAATGCATCTATACTCTTATATTGTCGATAATAAAACCAGGTAAGTCATCTGAAACAGGGAAATAGCCAGGCATTTCATAAGCTTTTCGAAAATATATTTATCTTACATGATAAAGCACTAATTTACTAGAAAAAAAAAACACTGAAAACAAAGGCATACACCATACATGTGCCAAAACATAATGATATTCTGTAATTTATTCAAGTTTCAGAATTAAATCTATGATTATCAATACTATCTGTGATAGTAATACAATATTTTCATATTATATTTATATATTTATTTTAGAAATTAATGTTATTCGGCTTTTTGATAACAATAAATAACAGTTTCATTAAGCAGTTTACAAGAAAGATTGAAGTTGACCTAGGTACAAACAATTATAAATTGATATAAATATATAAATCTTTTTCCTTACTTTAATAAAAATGATGTTCCCAGTAAATATTAATTTATAATTTTTTGTACCTAGGCCAACTTCAATCTTTCTTGGAAACTGCTTAATGAAACTGTTTTTTATTGTTATCAAAAAACCGAATAACTTCTATATTATATTTCTAAAAAAAATGGTTGTCATTTCGTCGCTTATAATTTCGACGCATGCTACATTTGGTCGCGCGTAATTTCGTCGCATATATATATATATATATATATGTGTGTGTAAATTATTTTAGGATATTTTTACATAATAATTATTTATTATTATTATTATTATTAATAGAAAGTCAAATTAAATTTAATTAAAATATACATGTAAATACCACAAATTATAATTTAAATAAAATATTTTAAAAAACACACAAAAAATAAAATAAAACATTAGAATATTATTTATAAAAATTAAAATTATAAGCAATACCAAGTAAAATCTCTCCTATTGGAACATTATATATATCTGAACATATTTTTAATAATCTATTGAACGAATCATTATATTTCTTTTTTTACTCGGTACATATCCAATTATTTGCTCTAATATAATTTTGGTTAAACTCTCTTCTTTTTTTCAAAGAATCAATAAATCTCCAGATAATTGGTCTCGTAGAACTTATCATTGCTGAAAATCTATTGTGCCAGCCCTCAATCTTGTTATTAGTTCTAGGTAGATTTTCTTTTAATCGATCAAAACAGTTCCATGTTTCAATGGAAAATAATGGGAGTCGATGATTACTTCTCCTATCCAAAATACCAATCCATGTTCCTTCAAAATAAGTTATTAATGGTGATAATATTTTTTCGTTTTCGAAATAATATGTGTTCTCTAATAGTACTTCAAATGATTGTATTACGTTATCGGCAGGTATAAATGCAAATGCCGTTAAATTTCGTACTTCTAATGCAAAGTTCACATTGTCATATATTAATATTTAATTATTAAGAAATATTACCTCTGAAGACGTATCTGCCAATATACCACGTGTAGACCTAACTGTCGTGATTTAATTTTCCTTCATTTTATTGATGGTTTTCTTTTTACTTCGATTTTTGCCCTATTTTGTACATGATTATGTTTTGTGGATTTTATGACGGTATCTATTTAATAAATAGGTATAGAATGAATAATCTATTAGAATATCCAGTATTTAGAAATTAAAAACTTTACCTTGTATTGTATGAGCCCGGCCATTACAATTTTTATATTAGTTGCATCTCCAAATAATCTTGTCTCCAATAGTTCTCTCTTGTTTATGAATAAAACAATTATGAATTAAAGTTCACGCCACCGTTAACTTTTTATAAATTGCAAAGACATAATTTTCAATAATGTAAAAATGTAATAAATATTGTAAATATACACGGGGTAAGTACACTGTAATACAGTTTGATACAGACTCGCGTGAAAACCAAATAGGTAATAAATTACTGAAATAAAGATAAATAATAAGGTACCTACACCACTACCACTACATTATATATATAGGTACTATAGTATTATTAGATATATATCCAAAAAGAGAAATATAATGATTCGTCCAATAGATTATTGAAAATATGTTCAGATATAAATAATGTTCCAATAGGTGAGATTTAATTTGGCATTGCTAATCATTTTAATTTTTATAAATAATAATATTCTAATGTTTTATTTTTTATTTTTTTGTGTGTGTTTTTATATTTTATTTGAATTATAATTTGTGGTATTTGCATGTATATTCTAATTTAATTTAATTTGTCTTTCTATAAATAATAATAATAAATAATTATTATGAAAAAATATCCAATTTACATATATATATGCGATGAAAATACGCGCGACCAAATTATGTAGCATGCGTCGAAATTATAAACACGGTGCGTCTATGTTTCCCTCAAACAATCTCCTAATAAAACCATAACTGAAAATCTTACGACGTTCAACTAATGATTCGAACCTAAGTATTTCATTAATAGATTTGTAATTATGACAAAGATGACAATATTCAAACAGCATCTTGCAAAACTCAGAAACTCGATCTGAACTTTATCAACTCGCTGTATGCCATCTATAGTATTGGAGTACTAAATTACGGCATCATATTCTATTAACCTCCTTAAGTTCTTACTAAGGTCAGAAAGACATTTAAGAGAGTCAACATTTGATGAATATCGTTTAATAAATCAAAAAATACGTAGCGCTCTACAAGCGATAAAATCAATATGAAGTCGAAAATCAAAAGATCGAACATAGAGAAATCCTAAATTCTTCACTTGGTTAACACGTTCAAGAGGTGGACTGCTCATCAAGGTAATAATTAAATTTCAGTAATTTCCTTGTAGGTTAAAAAGACACGACTTTGCGTTTGCCAGTAATAAGAGATAGCCCAACAGCATTACACCGATTTGTAAATTTATCTTAAACATTCTGGAAGATTAAACATTAAAAAATCATCCTGTGAACATATTGAATAAAATATCTTGGCGTCGTTGGCAAAAAGCAGAACCCCATATGGATTAATGAAAATGTTGAATTTGAATGTTCTAGACGACCTAAGTGTCCAAGTCGTGGAACTCCAGATATTACACGAAATTTTTCAGATGTTTTACGAAAGAGATTATTAAACTGCTTGCGTCCGCCCGACGAGTAGGATCTTATCCAGAATAAACGTAGCTCGTCTACACCAAGCCGGTATAGGACATAAATCAGGGTATCGTGATAAATCGAATAGAGTGCTTTTGAAAAATCCGTGTAAATTACATCTACTTGCTGATTTCACTCAAACTCTTCACATACACGAAAAAATCAAATCAACCGCACTGGTAACCGTCCAGGAGCGTCCAGGAAAGAACCTATATGTTGGTGAACTAAGATGGTCGACAGTAATGTTCTCTCAATTGGTTTTAGTACAGTCGATTCAAATATTTTCCCTAAAAATGGTTAGGTTAGGTTAGATTTCCTGATTTTAAAATCTATGTAGCCCGGCTATATTTACGAATAGACGGGAAGACTTATTCGAAAAATGATTTATTAATAATCGAACAGACCGGTGAGCCGGTGAGAACATTGCGACAATATAGTGTTACACACACAATAATCATATTTAAAGTTTAATCAGTTTAGACCGAGCTAATGAGAACGTATTGACTATTGACAATAATTTGTATAGGAAATCAGTGTTTTCGTATGGTCAATATAACCATAACGTATATTATTCGAACAGTCGACTTGCCTGGTTCTTTGCCAGTGTCCTTCGACGAAACTATAGACTATATTATACTCTCGACCAAACGGGTTTTTTCTCGTCCGGTTCGATTGCTCAAACGATGCACTATACGGCAATAGGAATTTTTCGACACTAAAACCAACATTTTGGAAACAATGACTTTTCTGATTTTTTCCCCTGTACCCTTCTTCATACGGTGTTGCACTTTATGACATATTTAGATTTCAATCGACAGTACTCTTTGTGCTAATGCGGAATTTGTTTCGTTCGATGTGTGTATAGGTCCGGACATTCCTGCAACCGCCTATCCGGGGAGTAGTGCTCCAAACGTACGGAGCCGGAAACCTACCCGGCAACCGGGCCGACATAATGGCTGCTCTGAAGGCGGCCACTGATCGGGGCGTCATTGTGTTCAACTGCAGCCAATGCTTCAAGGGCTCGGTAACTGCCGTATACCAAACGGGACACGTACGTATATCAATAAAGAGTGGCGTATCGGGGCGGATCCAGGGGAGAAATCCCCTACCCCCCCCCCCAAAAAAAAAAGTCACGAGTTTTTATATAATATATTTATATTTTATACCCTATATGTATTCCCTCCGAAAATGGCATATTTTTATCAATTTTTAAAACTGATATACCTCCCTCTAAAATCGACTCCTAGATCTGTCACTAAGCTTATTTTCATCCGTTTTCTGAAAAGGTGTAAAGGGTCCAGTGGTTCATATTGTCCTTATACCGAAATATTTAACATGAAATTTGACACATAGGTATAAAGTGAAAAATAAATCTCAAAATAATGTTCAAAGTTATTTAAATATAATATATTTACACGATTTTGTCAGATATCATAATATCACACGTTAATGTTATATACTTAGCTATATAAAATAAAAGAATTAATATTATACAATAAAAATAATATAATATTAAATATAAATAAAATAATTAATTATTATGAACAATAATAATAATAATAATAATAATTCATTTTTATTTTTTTTATTGTTTATTTAAATTATTTATATTATATATTTTAATACCTAATATAATATTATTAAATATAATATAAATTATTTATTTTTTAGTATTTTATCGACTAATTTAATTAATTATACTATATTAGTTATACATCGAAAAATATAGTACCTAGGTTTACTGTTTGACTTTTTTAAGCTATAAAAAAAACAATCAACTACCTTTAATAGATTCCAGTCTCATACCTCAAGTCGATAATTAATTCCACTTTTTTTTTATATATATACACACAAAAAATAGGTTTTGAGCCAAGTGGGCGTAATTTCGGGTAATGACATCACACCTGAAGCAGCCCTTGCCAAACTCTCGTACGTTCTCTCCAAGGACGACTGGGACCTGAGTACCAAGCGTATGGTAAGTATACAGAGTGTTTCAGGTTTTAACGACAATACTTTGGAAATACGAATTAACTCTGGTTTTCGAATGGAGTTTAAAAACTTATTCTGTATTGTCGAATAATGGGTTCATTCGGTAGTTGTTAAATTGTGGATTTATTGCAAAACTAATTTGATCACGGGATTAATCAACTACAAAACCGTTATTTTGATGGGTCACATTCTTTTTTTTCATTTTTCTAGTTACTTTAGTTAACCGCATCGCATTAAGTTTATTTTGTAAACTCAGTTAAAATATGGATATTTTGAGTTAACGAATTTCATGGTTAAATCTATTTATCGATTTTAATTTCTATAAGGGGGCATCCAAGTATTACGTAAGCACCTAGGAGGAATGAAGGGTCGGTCATGTACTGACATTTGCTGACATGAGAGATGAGGGGAGGGTTAAAAATATGCTAACGTCAGCAGTAATAAAAAAAAATCAAAATATGTACTTATTTTTATCAAAATTATTTTATATTTTTTTTTTGAAAAAATTCAAAATATGTAACAAAATTTTTCATTTATTTTTAATTAGGTATTTCATATAAAATTCAGAAAAAAATTTTTTTTTATTAAATAAAGAGAATTTTTGGACATATACTGACGTAATAAAGTAGGGGGGACAGACATTTCCTGACAAAGGGAACAGGATTTAAAAAGGCCGCAAATGTGCTGACGTAATACTAAATCAGACTGGGAAGAAAATTGTTATTAATTCTGGAATTATTAGTACCTGCTTTTAATTTATTATTGAGATAATCCTTCTTCATTACATTTTTTAAAACATTCTATCTTTCAATCATATTTTAAAACACTTTTGGACCACCTTTTCTACAATATTTACTAACCCATCTGGGCCAATGTAAACAATTTCCTACACATTTAATAACACTTTCTTTCTGTTACCCGACATGGTTATGTGTTGTCTTAGATTTTAGGCGGATAGAACGATAGGGATTACTTAGTTATACTATGATATGTTGAATTTTTTTTTTGGGAAACGACTTTTTGGATAGAAGAAGTCGAGTAAAAGTTTGGTGCTAAAGAGATTTTCGAATTAAGAATACTACATCTAGCTGATAAGTAGGTACTTAAAACTATAGATAATTTCTCGATTTTCCAGTAATTTCCATTAAACGTGAAGTAAAACTACCGAAAATATGGAAAAATAATTAATTAAACTTGAAAATAATGGTATCCATACCTATACCCACAACGACTACCGAACTTCGTTCAGATCTTTACTTTAAAATCTAGATTCTAGAACAATAATACTATAATATGCTACATTACGTTCAAGGACAATATAGGTATTATAATTATAAAAAATGATTACCTATTAAATTATCGAAACCCATAAAATCTATACAACTCTGGTATATTGTCTATTTTATCTATCAGATTTGTGATAATTATATTTTATTACCTGTAATAATGATAATTTGGGCCGACCCCAAATAGTTGGGAGAGAAGGCGAAGGAGAAGAAGATATTTTATTACCTGTGATACAGCAATAATATATTATTACTAGCCATATTGCCCATTTAATCGTTAAGCCGGATTTATTATACCTACATTATTACATTGTAATTTTGTTTCACTAATTATTATTGGTCCAAAAGGGTAAAATAAATATAATAATATATAGATAATATACCTTTATGGGTCAATATTTGTACATTGGTACAAACGTGCTTCCTCGTTTATCATTATTTATTATACATATAACTATATATTTCTCGTTATTATAGTAAATATCATAGTAAAAAAATAAATGAGAAAATAAGAAGTAGGTATACCTGCCTATGTTCGATATTGATAACAGAGCGCAGTTTTGATCGGGGATTGTTGGATATAGACAACGAATATAAAGTCAAATGACGTCATGTGTATTTTTATTGTACTCAACGTATATTATAATATTCTGTATCCCGACATAATATTATACAGTATGCACTTTAACGCACCGCGCGCCGTCCGAATGCACAATAAATGTAAAGGGCATTTACCCGCGCGCGCTATCTATTACGAAAATGCCCTGTACCGTGTCGGGTCACACTTTTCAATCGTTTTACTATTATTGTAAATAGTAAACACTGAGTATATTGGTTTTTTTCATAGATATATAATAATACATAATATATAATAATAAATAATAATATTATATAATAAATTATTATATATCTATGGTTTTTTTTTTTTTTTTTTTTACATACATAAGCTTCTTATCAAATCGTTAGATCATAGTTATTCCTCGTGTTGTCATTTATACGGTAGTTACGGCAATAAAATGTCGGGAAAACGCGAAATAAATTTTCAACTTCAATCGATAACAATAATAATTCGTGTCCCAACTAAAACTTAGTATTGGCCGCACGATGAGGACATCTCGCGTATATAGTGATGGACACTATCGTAGAGTCACCGTCGAACTGTTCGATAGCTAATCGAAAACTATCGACTACTTCAACTAACTAAATCGTTAGATCCCAACTAGGTATTCGACGGTTTGAACTATTCGGTTGGTTTGAAATATTCAATAGTCGATGAATTGGGATAATTACTTAATGATATATATAATACGAGTATATTCGACGTGTATTATATGTGTATAATATAGCGAGCACGTAAGTATTTTAGGATCATTATATAAAATGAAAAACGTTTTTCTCTCCGTGGTCAATTATTGCATTATTGCCAAATCATTGAATCATATTATCAAGGCTGGGCAAGTTAACGATATTTTTTAACTCGTTAAGTTAAGTTAATTGAAAATAATGTAAGCTAAGTTAAGTTAAAAGTTAATCGTATATTTTTTATTAACTTTTAAAGTTAAAAGTTAACTTAACTTAGTTAAAAGTTAAAATTTCCTAATTAGGAAAAAATGTCGATATACCTATTATAATATGGTAAAAAGGTAAAAAAGGATGGTTATTCTTTACGCTCAAAAAAAAACTACTCGGGACTTCTGCTTGAAAAAGTGTATACGCGAGTACATGTAAAAATAAAAATACAACACGTCATTTTAAAACCCACGCATAAATAAGAAATCGGAAAATAACTTCTAACTGCCAAGATACCTATTATTGTTTGATTCACACTAATGTAGTGTGAAATAAGCAGTAGGTACCTACTACTTCAATATATTTTCTATATACTGGTACATAAATACCAGCCTCCATGTAGTTAAAAAGACCGGGCTCGGTCCAATATTCGTGAACGGCTAACGTGACGGAGTGTGGGTGAGTGGTAAATCGATTCTTAACGATTACGTACGTGCTAGGTAGGTACCTACTGAAATTGCGTAATAAGTACCAAAAAGTAAAATCCCATTCAAAAATTTGCATTGGTCTTCGGGCAAAATTTAATTTAATTCAAATACTTTTGTATAAAGTTAACTTGATGTTAACACGTTAATTTTAATAAAAACAGTAACTTATTAAGTTAAAAGTTAATCTGAAAAAAAAGTAACGCGTTAAATAACTTAATTTTAACTTTTAACTCGTCAATGCCCAGCCTTGCATATCATAATTTAGGCAATTTTCGTATTGGACAGAGGTGCGAAATATGAAAATAATGGCCAACGGGTTTATTTATTATTGTTGTACACGAATTTTTTTTCACACTGTTTTATTTTTATTTCCTCCGGACGAATACGATAATCGGAGTGCATCAGGCGATATTTACCGTGTTTACGTGTCCTTGTATAGATGCTCGGCGCGAACTTGAGAGGCGAAATGAGTGGCGGTCCGCCCAAGCCGCCACGGAAAAACCGCGCCGCCGACGAATGGGACCTGGTGGACGCCGTCGCCCGTACGCTGCTGCACGTCAACGGTTCGCAAGAGTTGACCGCCCTGGGAGGCGTCCTGTTTCCCGCCATGTTGGGCAACGCCGTCGCCAGATCGGACTTGAATAAGCTGGACGAGCTCAAAGGTTTCGTGAGTACGCCCGTCATTCGGATTCCCCCTTTATACTTAACTACGGGTAAAATACTTTATAATAAAAAGTATTTCGAATACTTCCAAAAAAAAAAAAAATAAATAAATAATAATGAAAATTATTCAGAATAACTATATTCGAATCGGTGGCGGATTTAAAAGTTATATAAATGCTGTCAGAGTGGAACCTCGACCCATAGGTTTAATTTGGTTCGACACCTATACCTACATAAACCAAACCTGTCCTACCCTAACCCACCAATTTTTTAAGAATATGAGCAAAAAAACGGCATTGAAAAATTATCTCCCTACCCCCCCCCCCTTAAATCCGGGCCTGCTACATACCGTTTTGTAAAAATTCGATCGCTTTGCTCGCTCGCGATTGCAACTTCTTTCCGTCATATTAAACTTAATTATTATATAGGGTAGATACTATAGATTAGCGGTGGTCTCAGAACAAAAATTAACTAGGGGCCCGGTCGGCATTTGCCGACTAAACGACCGTTAGATCCGCCAATGATTCTACTGATTTTTTAAATTAGCGAAATATCAAAAAAGGTCATTCGTGTACATTTTCAGAAAAAAATCCGCCACTGATTCGAATACTTTATGATAATATAGTATTCCTCTTTTTTCAATAAAAAATATTTAACTGCAAAAATTATTTTTTATATACCAAACGTGAGAAGATTATAATTTGTACAGCTATTGATATTTAACAGATTTTAATGGAAAAAAATGTCTAGTCCTATTGTCGTATATATCATTATTCTAAACCCAATATTGACCAAGTTACAGCTATTGCAAGTTTTAAAATAATGAATATTTTTAAACAGTTGTAGCTCGGTCAATTTCTGATTTAAAATAAAAATGAACAAAAGAAAAGTTACTACGAAAAAATTAACCTGTCAGAATCTTATATCAGAAGTAGAGGTTGTCATTTAAAAAAATGCAAGTTGTATTGTGCCCTGAAGAGTTGAACATATTACAATCATCCGAAAATATGTTTTTCAATATTCTCTAGCTTCTCCCAAAAACTTAATTTCAATCCACGTGGTCACTGGACAGACATTTTTAGTGTTCTCTAAAAAAATTATCACATTTTAAAATAAAAACCAACCTTGAAACCACGTTGAAAATGTTTGTTAACTATTGTTTTAATAATTTGTTAATCTACAGTATGTATATAATAGAACTATTTTATAATACCTACGCAATTCTTTAAATAAATTAGCTCTTTATCGTTTAGGTGTGTAAAAAGATTTAGGTTTATAAATAAATATTACATCATTGTCGTAATCCTTATAAGTAAATATTTTAATAACTAATAATAAACAATGGTATTAATAATAAAACTCTTAAAGTAAAATAGTTATATATTATACACGAATAAATAATTAAGTACGTATTAAATTACCTATTACCCAATAAGTTTTTTTACGTACCTATATATTAAAATTTCAAGAGTTAAAAAATTTTGAAACAATTGAAACGTATTCGAATTTTTAAGAAATGCATATTATAAAAATATTACAGAGTTAAACGAAGAACTATAAGTCGTCTGCGTCGTTTTTTACTTCCAAATTTAAAAAAAAATGTAAGCCCACCCACCTCTCTTCGCCTTCACCTTAAAGATCAAATTTTTAATTCCTTTATGCACCAGTAAATTCTGATGAATCCATTGTCGCAACTCTTATTTAAATAGTAGTTTTTAAGATAACTTCGATACAATCAAAGACTTATGTCATTATATTTTAAAATATAATACAGATAAATACCTATACAAATAGTAACATTCTTATTTTATATCCTACTTTTTCATTCAATATTTTAAAAAAATTGTCTCATTGATCATTATTATATTTTCATTGTAACAATTTTCAGGGTGCCGATTTTTCCGCTCAAAATGCCGATGGTCGCACAGCCTTACATCTGGCTTGCGCTCTAGGAGACGTTCGCATCGTTCGATATCTATTATTGAACGGATCTAGCGTACACATCAAAGATCAGTGAGTATAATATGTCATATACATTTATTTATAAAGTTTAAAATTTTCTAAAAATATCATTTATTTTCGGGAAAAAAGCTGTTTTTTTTTTCTAGAAAAAATGAGAAAATTCGATTTTATGTAAAATTTCATAAAAAAATAACTTACAAAAAATAATCGGATTTTTCGGGAAATATTAGAGGACATATTTTTTTTTTAAACATAATTTAGGTAATATTGATTTTTTCATATTTTCGGAGACATTAGGAAAAAACAGGTTTTTCATTATTTTTCTCAATTTTTTATTATATGTATAACTTCTCAAGCAAACAAACGTATCAATATTCTTGTTTTCACTATTTTCCAAAGAGTATTTCTATATCAAAAATAGTAATTTCTTATACCTATCAGTGCATAATATTTATGTATCGTGTACTTTAAAAGTTTTTTGGAATAAGTTAGTGATATAAGATAATAATAAAATTGGTTACTAATAAGGCTCCTGACGTATATATATTTTCTTTTGTTTTGCTGATTCTTATAATTCTTTAAAATTGGCTCTTAGTCAAGACAACATTTATAAAAAAAATTGATGCCATTTTAACTGTCATTCATTCGTTTACACGTATTATACATTTGTTTCCTTTTTTCAGCTATGACAGGACACCGCTGATCGATGCTGTCGAAAACGATCGAAAAGACGTAATAACCCTGTTAAGACGATGCGGTGCTCATCTCAACTCGCCCGCAAAGTACGTTGGCCAGCAGATGTGCAAGTAAGTAATCGTAGATCACTGCAGTGCTAGTGTTTTGTATTGATCAAATTGGGTTAAGCCAATCTATTTGAAATTTGAGTTAAAGGGAACAGCAATAATGGTTGTTTATTAAAGAACCAATAAATTATGCAATTTATTAACACGGTTTTGAACTAAAATTTTATACATAAAAAGGACGCTGAACCGTTATAATGTTACCACTAATTTTCAAAGTTGGGAATTAAAAAGTTAAATTAAGTTGTTTTTAACATAACGAGATAACGAATTAACTTTAAAAAAATGATGATGCAGTATATTGTTATCTCAAGAGGCGCTTTTATACGCGTGTTTACTTTCTCTATTTAACCAACTGACAATACGGAAAATTTACGTTCGGCATTATTATTACAACTTTGTCAGTTCTAATATTACATTTACCAATTACCAAATGTATAGAAGGGATCATTATCATTATGCCGTATCATGGTATTTTTTCTGAAATTTTAATTGTACAGGGAAGTATGTCTATTTAAATTATTAAGATTTAAAAATAGTTATATTTATATACAAGATATACGAAAATTCGGAAAAAAAAACGACGATACCTACGGCATATTATGTAGATAATGTTCTCGTCTATACATTTGGTAATAGGTATAGATTTATTCCAATATTAAAATTGACGAAGTTGTAATAAGTTAATGCCGAACATTTATATTTTCTATATTGTCAATTGGTTAGACAGAGAAAGCCAATAGGGAAATGCGAGTATAGCGTCCTCTTAACGAGTAGGTACTCATTAGTAAGCTGCAATTACCTCAGAACCAACGAGTTAATCAGGTACATTTCTTTCAGATAACACAATTTCAGATTATCACGAAACCAATTATAATTTTTTCTTAAATAAACACTAATAAATAGTAAACGTCACAATTGGTGATAAATTTTAAATGAACACAATGCTACATTACACATGAGTGACCTATCGAATTAGCCAATTCAACATTTTCACATATTAATTAATGTTGATGAGAAAAATAAAAAAGGTCCTTAAAAAAAAAAAAAATGGATGTGTAGTGTGTTGTGTGCGCACAGTATTCGATTAAAGTTATGATCGCATAGCTATTTATTTATCGTTTCGTTGATTTTGCCAGCGCTGCGGCCAAAGGTAACGTACAGCGGATGAAATCGTACGCTGCTGCGGGAGCCGACCCGACCTCTGCTAAGGACATGTATGGCAGGACCGCATTGCACGCGGTATGTATAAATTGTATTTAATAATCCGTATCGTTTGTACGATACAATAATCGACGATCGTTCGTAATTATTAAAATATTCCTCGTGTTTAAAAATTAATCAATAAAAATATCGATGTACCTATGAACTAGTTAGTTTTGGTTAATTTAAAGTTAAATTTAAAAAAGTCATTAATTTAAGATCAAAAATGTATTTAGAAACTTAAAAAAAAAGCCGGTCAGTAGGTTGTGGAAGCACTTCGCTCGTCGGGTGTCAGTATTGGTGGATGCACTTCGCTACTGGGCAAGGTACTTTTGGTGGATGTATTGAATTTGAAAGCAATGATAAAT
>JAIPRL010001954.1:55188-69539 GCA_025469235.1 Pemphigus obesinymphae
AACTATTATGAAAATCGAAAAATGACCTCTTAAAAGTACCAACTAGATGCAATTTGCTACCGAAAACCGGGTATGAGTGTAAAGATCGGAGCACTCCTTCTGGTAGAAAAAGTGTTTACAGAAAAATTAAAAATTAAAATTAAAAAAAAATAAAAATAAAAATAAACATCATTGTAAAACCATAAGCTTCCTCGCTACGCTCAGAATCTAAAATTTGTAACAATGAAATATTTTTATTCCTCAATTTTAAAATTTTAAAAAATTAAAATAACTTATCTAATTATTTACATAAAAAATAATTTTATTTTGTTATAATGAATAAAAATTTAAAAATTAATTGTACAAAATTTAAAAGACTAAAATATGGATCAAAAAAAATTAATCGAGTTCAGTTCTTATTATCTATATTAATATATTCTTATTAATCTTAAGAGGACACCACACACCCGATTTTCAAGATGTTCTGTGTAGGAAATTTTTATGAAATTTCAAGAAAAATGAAAATCTAGTTATTTATAAACAATTCAATATACGAGTATGTATTTTTAAAATAATTTAAAAATAGTCCTGTTCCAATACCATTTTTATCGTTATTTTTTTTTTTTAAATCGACAAAAAAAAGAAATTGGCAACGATTCATCGATCACTGATAACCTTTTTTTTTTTTTGCTACTTTCCCTATTCCCTATATTCACTCCGAAAATCATGCTCTATAGATATATTATTCTGTTTAACTCGTATTTATCCTTAAACCTTTTCCCCTTCAAGTGCTCTTCCCTACTTAATTTCACTAGTTAACCAGTTAATTTATTTGATAAATAAGAGGACGCCGCCATACCAACCGTTTTTAAGAGATTCTGTATAGGCAACTCTTAATTTTTTGAAAAATAAAAATTTAACAATTACACATTTTAATTTAACAATTAAAAAAAAAAATTATTAAACTACATTTTAAAAGTAATTTAAAAATAGTAGGTACCATATCCGTATCACTTTCGATTGTTATGAAATCGCAACATTTATTTTCAAAAACATAGGTAATTGCAAAAAACCATCGAAGAGGCAATTTAAATTAGTTTCAAAGGAAACACGCCTATAATGAAATAAATGAAGTACAATATTTTTGAGATATCTCATCGGTGTTTTACGGTACTTAGTTATTATATTGTTAAATATTGTATGACGTACAAAACACCTTATTTATTACTTTTTTAATTGATGTAACACTTTTTACTATTTGATATTATTTAAAAACGCCAACGAGATCGTCTCCGAAATAATAA
Organism: Pemphigus obesinymphae; assembly: GCA_025469235.1. Classification (NCBI taxonomy): domain Eukaryota; kingdom Metazoa; phylum Arthropoda; class Insecta; order Hemiptera; family Aphididae; genus Pemphigus; species Pemphigus obesinymphae. The sequence continues at coordinate 56,472 of JAIPRL010001954.1, forward strand.
TTCTTTATATATTTTATAAATAAAGACGTTGTGACTCTAAAATCACTTTAAACGGTAGTTTCGTTTGTTTTCCTCGGACGCGTTTTTGCTACTGAAAACCACCGGTGTCCTCTTTAGAGGACGCTACACCGATGATTATTATCAACGATAAAAATATGTTTACGCAAAACTGTTAAAACGGATTCATAAAGTAATTTTAGTGTTTAAATACATATTATCAAATAGAAAGAGGATAAAATTTTGGAGTGGATCTCATTTGGGATTGTTCGTTTATTGCTATAAAAAAAAAAGTAATTAAAGCTTGAAAAAAGTAAAAAAAAAAATATTAAGTTTTCAAAACTACAATAATTTTTTTAAAAAATTATTTAATTTAAAATCCGAAACGAGGTTCGCTCCCAAATATTGTCCTTTATGGATTTGACAATAAGTATTTTTATTCTAAAATTACTTTGAAAATCCATTTTAACACTTTTGCGTGAATGTGTCTATTCGTACAAGTACCTATATGCAGTGGTTAAAGTGGAAAATAATTGCAGAGGGGACTAAAGCTTATGCAAAAAAAAGCGTCCCTTGAACAGTTAAACCTTATTCAATTTTGATTTGAAATTTTTCGGACGCTAAGAATCTCTGAAATAAGAACAGTAAAAAAAAATCAAATTGTCATTAAAAATAATACTTGACTATTACACATAATACATTTGTGGTTTTTACCGAAATAGTTTTTTTTATAATATAGAACTTGCAAACAATTTATAACTAAATATCATTTATTAACTTGTTTTATTTAATTTTTTTACATTATGTACAAAACAACAAATTCTATCTTAAGTTTCAAATAACTATTTTTAGATCTATTGGTAGATACTATATACTCTAGCATTCATAATATATAATATTATAAGTATAAAATTATATGAAAAAAAAAATCAAATTCAGTCTCAAGAAAGCATCATACTAACAATTTTTCAATGAAAAACTTGCTTTAGCATTTTTCATTTTTATCAACTTACAAACATGTTAGAAATATGAATTATAGCTAATAACATTATCTAGCGAATGATGGATTCCATTTTTGATATTTTCATTTATACATGTTTTTTGAGCTGTTAAAATATCAATTTTTTGATTTTTCGAACAACTCATTAAACGCCTAAAAATTCATATAACAAAAATCTGCTCCATCGGTCGCTAGAAAATATTGTTCTATATAATTTATTTTTTATTTCATCTTTTTACAATATTCTGAAGTTGCTAAAAACGAAAAATATAATAAACATATTTTTTTTTTTAACAAATATCGTGATTATACGACAATTAAAAATTATATTTATACAAGACTATATTTATAGTACTCTAAAAATATAACGAAACATTTTTAAACTGATAGATTATCATTTCTTTTTGAATTTCATAAATAGCACCTACACAAAACCTTTAAAAATCAGTTGTGCGGTGTCCTCTTAATAAATATAAATTAACACCTAATTTTTGGTACATATAGATAAAATATAATGAATCATTTTAAAATATACTTAACGATATTATAAAACTAATAATTAAAATAAAAAAATCAGTCTATATTAAAATAGACTTATTTTCGTCAGTACGGTTGTACTATAAAACCATTATATACATCATTCATTAACTTTTTTGCGTTACCTATACATCAAATATATATATTTTTTTTTACTTTTATTGTATTTACCTACATATCATTATTATGATATAAAATTATTTTGACTAAAAGGGACGCCAAAATTAAGCTCAGTAAAGAAATGGGACGCCGTCCCCCTCCATCCACCCTCACTTTAACCACTGCCTATATGGTGATTACACAATAATTATAAAAGTGGTAGAGACACGGGATCGATTTCAATAATTATCTACCGGAAAAATCGTATTTAACATAACACGTTAAACGATTATATTTTGATATTCCGTCCTCTTGAGTTATTATTATTATTATTATTATTATTATTATTATTATTATTATTATTATTATTATTATTATTATTATTATTATTATTATTAATATTATTAATGCGTACAGGCGGCGCTCACTAACCACTTGGACGTCGTCGAGTACTTGTTGTCGATGCGGAAGACCGCGGGAGAGCCCCCGACCGATGTGTTGGGCATCACGCCCATGGACGTGGCCAGGGCTGCCGGTCACGCGAGTTTGGCCGACATGCTGCAGCAGCATTTCCTAGGCCGCGCCAACAATCATCGGCTCCGGAACGGCGGCGGTGGCGGCGGCGGCGATCCACAATTCCAGCGGACGCAACCGACGAAAAACGCGTAGAGACCGCGACAGCGACTCGGTGGCGTCTCGTATTATACAGGGCATGATTTGGGTGATATGTCACGCCCCGAAGCGATTTTTTTTTTTTTTTTTTTTTTTTTTTAATCAATTTAATTTTACTTTTTGAACCGTAACCGTATTGTATTTGTAATCAGTGTGTTATCAGTAGTAAATCGTTTATTGATTTTCGTTTTTTTTTTTTTTTTTTTTTTTTTTTTATGATCGTAAATGTATATAAGCTTTCCTATAACATAATATTATGTTCATTTTGTACGCCCTGTCTATATATATATAATGGTCATTGGTAATGCTAAACATCATCGCCATCACAATATTCACGTGGGTATAGAAGAAATATTGGATAAAGTGGCTCGAAATTTCCGTGGAATGGACATTATTTCGTACCTATAATGTAATGAATTGTTTGAAAAAAAAATTTGATAATTAAAAATTATAAGTACCTACCGAAATAAGTTCGTTACACGGTAAACGATAAATATGGTATGGATGGAACACAAACCAGCGTCATGTTAAAAATAAAAAGTGGCCCATATGAATGCACGTCACTTAAATGTAACACAACGAATAAGGGAATCCGGAAGGGGCAGAGTAGTTCAACTGATGATGCGCCGATTATTGTTTTTTTCCTGATATCACCACCCAAACGGAAATCGTAAATACCTGCTATTGTATTTATCAGTACCGCAATATATTATAATATTTAGATCGTCTGTATTGATTTTGTAGTACGTCCTTGCACTAAAAGTATTCAATGTATATAGTAATACCGGTACAATCTATCGAAGAAAAAATTTCACTACAATTTTCGCTATATTTTTATCGTAAATTTCGCCCATCTTAATAGATACACATAATATAGTGTCAGAACTAGCATGAATGACGCCCGGGAAAAAATGTTAAAATTACGTAAGTGAAAAAAGTCGATTCCACAAAAATATATATACTTTTATTTTGTAAAATTTTATTTTAATATCGTTATTGAATGTACTGAAGATGATAATACATTGTTATCGAAATGCATAGATATACGCAAAATAAAAGTTTATATTATCGAGTTGTTTCATTTATTAAAATAATATCCACAAGTACTCTACATCATAATAAACGTTAAAATCACCACATATCATGGTCACCATTCTACTCGGTGGCGGATCTCTGAGTTAAATGCTGATCAACTCATATATGGTCCCAACTCGTATAGGTTAAATTTGGTTAAATAGATATAGGTACCTATAGACCTAAACCTAACCTATCATAATCTAACAGAGGTCAGATTTATAGTTTGGAGGCTCCCAATTTTTTAAGAAAATAAGCAAAAATAAAGGTCATTCGAAATAGTGGAGGACCTCGGGCGAAAAAAGGCCTTGTAAAATGATCATCTATTTCCCCCCCCCCTAAATCCAGCCCTCTTACGATCTATTCTGTAAAAATTCGGTCGGTTTCCCCGCGATTGTAACTTCCCGTCATATTTAATTATTATATATAGGCATACTGGATTAGAGTAGGCCTCAGAACAAGAATATAAGCTAGATAGAGGCCCCATAGGCTTTTGTCGACTAAACGACCGTTAGTTAAAAAAAAAAAAAGATCATTCGTAAACATTTTCAGAAAAATACGCTGTCCGTAATATTTAGGTATATTGTAAAAAAATAGGTAGTCTTAACAAATATTTTACGCCAGGAGATCAATATCCCCGTCTAACCTCGCCCTCACCTCCATTTTCGCCTCTCACGATTTTACCTATTGTACGTACAAAAACCATTATAGATAATATTATTATATTAACTATTCATTTTTTTTTTTTTTTTTTTTTATGTCGATCGACGTTATCGACCCGATGCAATCGGAATGAAACGTTTACTATATAATACACAACGTTATAATAATATGCTGCAGGTTATATTGTCCTTCAAATTTTCCATTTGGTTTAGATTTCGAATGTGCCGCCTGTACTGCTGATTCGCGTAGGTACATATGAAATATATATTATAGCGTAGTGCGTTCAATATTTAAGGTTTTCTGACGGAATCTGACCTATTGAAAGCAATATTACTGGGTTTTATTTTCACGTGAACATATTATACTATTTCATAGACCTACGGACCATATTGATACTCATGTTCAAAGATCAACGTCTAATCTATAATCGTATTTATACATATCATAGACTCTGCAGTATAGCTATAAAAATACACAACGCATTATAAAAGCGAAGTAAAAATTTGACCTATACTTTTATAGCGCAGCCACTATACGTATTGTTATAACTGCAATATAAATTATATTAATTACGTACCTATTGTATAATATTATTATTGTAATTATTGTATTATGGTTTTTTTCCCGCATTATTTCCAAATCATCGATTAACAAAGCCGTTTGGCCCATTAGTTGTAGGTACAGCTTCCATAAATTAAACACGTACTCTCAAATATTATTATTATTATTATTACAAATATTTACCATTACGTTGTTATATATTATGATAACATGAATACATTAAATACGATGTTATACATAAACGTTTACGAAAATCGCTATAATATCATTTACCTCGATTTAAAATTTTCAATTCCGCCAAACGCCAATGCGCATGGTCTCACAATAGTCGTAATAAGGTGCCGACGACGTACACATATTATTATATCCGCTTATACCTATAGGTACTATATTAAGTTCATTTCAGAATCATAATATATGTATGTTTAAAACATTTTTCGAAATCATCGTTTAGGTATATAGATACGAGATAATTATTATAACTCGGGGAATTTCACACGCGCGCCCGCTCATTTGTTGTATTATATTATATAATTATATTTTATTGAACAATATAACAAAACTATATCGTGCAGAACTCGAATTGTGTAGGTATATTTAGAGTTCAAACATGATGGTATATTATGAAATAATAAAAAGGAGAATAGTTTTTTGGTCTTGGCATATCCTTATTGTTGTAAGAATCCAATATTGTCCGACAAAAACCGATATGTCAAGCCATCGAAAATATTGTTTTTTTTAAAAAAAAAATTACAGTTTAAACTTTAAATTAAAAAAAATAAATAAAATTAAACGTCACAATTGAAGTTCTTACTGCCGTTCTTTTGCGATATTGCCCGTTAGATGGACGGTAAATGCGCGGATGTGACATAATTTTAACAATTTAAAATAATCACAAAACCAACCGAGTACAACGTACATCAATCAGGTATTGCGACGTGTCTATACTTGGGTAATTGCAGATTACGATCTAGGTAATCGAGGTACGAGTACCTATATAAAATCAATTTTAAAACCGTTAACTTTAACAACTTTTTTATTTTCTATTTATAACAATTTTCCTTTATAAAAAGTAGTTTTTCTTTACTTTTAAGAAAACTGTTGGGAAAATTAAAATGACCTGTTTAAGTACCAACTAGAATGAATTTCCTATCAAAAATGTTTTTTATTAAAAACTCTTATTCTACCCGATTAGTTGCTTTTAATAATAATAATATTAAAAATATTAATAAACACCATTATAAAACCAATCATAGATTCCTCTATTCGCTGAGAAACTAAAATGCATTTATGACCTAAAAATTAAAAACATGACTTTCATTTTCAGAAAATTTTTTTCATAATTATTTTTAAATAGTTTATTATTATTATTTGACATTTAAAAAATCTAAATCTTAGAAATATGCAAAAAAATATAGATATAGCTTAATACAAATTATACTTATACATACTATAATATAAAATTTAGGTAGGTACAGAAAAAATGCAAAAGTCATAAATATTTAATACCTATATTTTTAAAATGTATACAATTATTATTACATTAAAAAAAGTGTAAAAATTAAAGATATTCTTGATACGATATCTCAAGCAAGTTCTAAAGAATACAATAATGTGTTAAACATTAATATGGGATCAGTAATTAAATATCGTCTCGGTATGATACTCAGAGTCAATCTAAAAATAAATTCCATGGATAATACTGAAGTCTGAAACGATGCTATTGTTGTTATAATATATAGTCATCTCGTTTGTTGAATATTAAATATTAAATAATTCTGATTTTTGGTGTTTTGAAAAATTATATTATATTTATTTAAAACTGGGCGTGGGCCATTTTTTACGTCTATAGTTCCTAGAAATACCGGTTATAGGTGCTCCCCGTGTTCCTTTGAAAATTATGGTAGAGGGACACTAATTTTTTTTTTAAGGTTATAAAGGAGCTCCGTCATCTTGCGTTCCCCCCCTGAAATTTGAGCACTTAAATAGTAAATACAAAATAAATAAATATATTATATTACAAACTAACCTATATTATTTTAAGTCACAAGTAGTAGGAATTTGTATATATCAAGGCTGGGCATTAACAAGTTGAACATTTTTAATTAGGTTCAAAAATATAATATAATATAGGTAAGTAAATTAACAAATTATATAAATATACTATATTTAAAAAGTATTAAACTTATTAAATTCATATTTAATCGACGAGTGAACCGCATATAGGTACTTCGTGTTAATTTTGTTTGACAAAACGTGCAATAATTTTCATGGTTTCATACATGTATCTATTTACATATACACACATATTTCATTAATGGTGTAAGAAATACATTTATAATATTACAAGATATTATCTTGAAAATATTTCAAATATTCATTATATAACATTTTTGGAAATATTGTATTTATCTACTAAGTATGGGAATAATTCCAAATTTTAAATTGTATCGTTTAATTATGGGTTAAGCACAATTTTTTTATGTAATTAATGTGCAGTAGAATCAAATTAAAAAAAATATCAGTTAATTTCTTTCCTTAACTTTATTATATTCCAACTTAATTTAACGAGTTCTATAATACACTGGTTGGTCGACTTGACCGATTTTGTAGTCGCAGTATCCAAGCAATGGACATCATGGTATCGGGGGAAAAAAATTGATCAAAAATGTATTTAGCGTAAGTCGACCGAAAAATTAAAAATGCTGCCGGCGCCGTGATAAAAATGCCATCTTCGAAAATTAATAGTATACTTATAATATCCACCGAGCCATATACATTATACACGTCTTATACCGATATTCGATAACTACAATTTATTATATTGATATTTTTTCCTTTTTAATATAATTTGTTGTGTATACACCAGAGTGGTCGAAGAGGACAGGAATGCAGAGATTACGCCATCGCTTTTTTTTTTTATAGCTATATTTATCACCCCCCCCCCCCCAATTCTCACCACTACATATTATGTAAAAAATATATATCCCCCTTTAAAAATTTATATCTATACTTTTATAACAACAATATTACCTAAATATATACTTATGTATGATGATACACAAATTATATACCTATTTAATTAATTAGTTAGCTAATTATTTAATTAGTCAAATTTAAAATATCAGACCAATAACAGCTGTTGCTTGTAAATACGAAGTATTAGTTTAAGGTGTTTTGCTACGAAGTACATACTTTTCAAACATTTATATGAATGTATAGAATTTAATTAATAAAATGTAGTACCTATTTATGTACTTATCTATAATATCAATGTACCTACATATCGGACTTTAGACGACTTCAGAAAAATGTACCGTTAAACTTATTCTATTATCCACTATAACACTTAAATAAAAACGATTTTTATATCACAAACATTAAATTCATAAAAAAAAAAAAAAAAATTGAATGGGAATTTTAGTGGTAGAAAATTTGTATTTCTTGCCAATGGCTTTCCCGAGTACCAATACCTATTATATTATTCATCTGCTAGGTATCCCTTACTTTGAATCATTATGACCACTGTACACGTGTAGTGTTTGAAATCTGAAATATTGATTATTTCGATTTTAACTGTTTTAACTGTTCGAGGGAACAAATGACCTGGTTCGGTTCATAGATACATTCGAAAATATTTACACCCAAAACACATTTACAAAAAAAGTTTTATAAATACAAAACACATTTTGTTTAATTGTGACAAAATTGAACTGCACATACTGGTGTGTTATGTATTTTTTCATTAGACTATCCTAGAACCCTCAATACTGTAAAATAAGGGGGGTAAAAGATGTATTGCTTCAATGGTTTTATGCGAAAAACTTTTTATTTATTTATTTTTTTGCTGATTTACGTTTTTAAAGATGCGGAAATTAGGAATATGGATGGTGGGTGGTCATCATACATTTTTTGTTTTGCCCAACCAATCCAAAAACACTTTGGGGCCACTGCACAGTGGTTGAAATGATTTAAAATATATTAAAAATTTTAAAAATTAAAAATAGAAATCATTATATAATAGATTAGTAGGATATATAAGGGGCCATATACAATATATAGGTAGGATAATATATAGGTACTTGATTTCCAAAACAAATATTTAATTAATTAGAAATAATGCTCGAAAAATCCTTAGAATATCAAAATAGTTATAACGTTATGAGGAATCTATAATGTTTTAAACTTTATTATTAGTGTAAGATACGCACTTTGGTGTTAGAATCAGAATCGTCTATTCGAGTGAATAATATACATATTTCATAGTCGCAAAATCGATCGCTAACATCGCAAACTCGAGTGCGAATGCGTCTAGGCGTGTATCTACGTACAATTTTGGTACGAGTAAACGAAATACTAACAACAATGATCATTTACCTACGATTCACACAAAATGTATTTATTACAATTAATGAAGAGAACATAATCTATAACATGTGGGAATTATATTTTCAATAAATTAAATTTGAAGCGAAATATTCGTAATTCAATCATCACGTTATTCGTTTACACTTGTAAAAAAATTTGAAATTTTATTTATCGAAAACAAAGACAACTGAACAAGGGATAAAATATCCAATTTAGTATAATATGGCAGTTTCCTCAAATTAAAATGAAAGTTTTCATACACGTACACTGCAGTTGTCTATTTATATACTCGTAAAATGTTATAGTAGGTACCTGCCTATAAACTACGTCACTTATTACTATATTAAACATTTTATGGAGAAATTAAAAAATTAATTAAAAATTACAGATAGATATTATTGGTGTATTAGGGGGACGCGAAACCACTCTTTCCTGTGATATATCTACAATGTTTCAAGTGGAACGCTGTTTTCAAATTTCTTATTACGCTCTGCTATACTATAATTTTTCAAATTTGAGCACTGTATTTCCTATATTTATATTATAGTAGAAAACGTCATAAATCGATTGGTTTTTCATTATCAGTAATAATAAAACGTTAACTTGCAACACTTAAAATAACATTTCAGCAAAATTTATACTTATATTTTTTTTCATAGTGATGCATTGAATGCACTTTATTTAGTGGTCAATAGGTTATATTTTGCGTTCATCTGTTATAATAATAAGTACCTACCTAATAAACTAATAATAACTATAATGAACAACGATATCATAATATATCGAATTTATATTATATATTCGTCGTATTTATGGAGTGTACACCTACCTATATTTTATGACCGAAAATTTTGGTAATCATGAAATTAATTATAAAAAACACAAACAAAATATATTCGAATTACCTACTATATTAATAACGTGAAAAAAGAAAATTCAATTTTCATAATTTATCATTATGAAAACACAGAGCCATCGTAAAACGAATTATTTAATCGGTTATTTATAAGAATTCCGGATACTTCCTACATTTTTAAGATCATGATTTTCAATTTTGGTACCAATTTCTTAAATGTTTATGTAAACTAGTGTCAATTTTGACTATATACATATAAATATATATTATATATGTTCCATTTTATCAATACTAAAAATAGAATTAATATTATTATTATTAAGGCATACCTATAATACGTATTCTTGAATTAATATATCAATTTATTTATTTTAATGAAACATACAAATTCTTATGTTTGATGTGTACCTATTGATGTTACCTATTGTAACCAGCTTAAGATAAATTGTATTCATGTACAGAAAGTTGATGTAAATTTAATTTTAAAACATTTTACTTCTTTCTATTATTTATTTTCTATAAACAGAAGGTATTAAGGTATAACCAGAGGCCGAATTGGAAAAATAGAAGAAAGGGTGCTATCAGGCTTTTAAAAAATAAGCGTCCCCCAAAACTATATAACTCGTGTACTGTAAAATACATAATTAATGAAAAAAAAAATAAAAATTATATAATTAATGGGAAGCTGTCAAAATATTTCAAAATAGTAGAGGAGCTCCGTCCCCCCTGCGCATCACCTCAATTCGAGCACTGGGTAATGGGTTTAACATAATTAATAGAAGTAAAAATGTAATTAAAAACATGCTATTTGGCATAGCTTTAATGAAGAAAAATGTTCATTTTTTTATTCAAACTAATGTTCATATTTTTATGAATACTTTTCATATATGCTTGAAATCATACCCGTTTTTCATAAAATGTATTGCTATTTTTCATTAATTTTACAAAGCATTCGATTCATCTATAAAACGCTGTGCAAGTGTATTACTAGCGCTCTGGGGTGAAAATGTCGGGATTACATGAGGGATACTGCTACATGTCATTACTTGGGGATCATGCATTAAATAATGACCATAACTCATTAAATTCTTTTGGTCATTGAATTTTGATTGTACAGTCGTATTCGTCAAAAAAAAATACATTAGACTGGTTACTTTAAAACTCTTTTACAGCGTCTAATCATATACCTACTTATTACTTCATACCAGTCACAGTTATTATGTTATAAAAAACATGGTACCTAATAATAATATTTACCCTGATAATATCATGTAATGATCATTTTTGTTGTTCGGTAATCAGTTGTCACTTGTCACTTGTATCTTGTGTGTTGAGCTGTATCAATATGTCCACAATTGATCCAATATTATTTTAAAATTTGTGGTCGATATGAAAAGGACTTTAAAAGAAAAATGAATATTGAACCTGTAAAATCCGTTCAATTTTATTTTTTATTTTTTAAATGTTCTATGTTCATTTGCAAATCAAAATATTAGAACTCAAGTAACTTCCCCAAATGTCTTTCACAGTTTTCATAATATCCTTTCATCTACCTCTAGTAAATCAAAAATCTGATTATAAAAGTCTGTTATACTGTACAATTTTAGCTGCAAAATAGCCCCCAGTGGAGTGGTTTCATTTATTTCAAAATGTTATGGAGTGACTCGTTTATCACCAATGACTCTAGCTTTTTATCCAAACTGGAACCGGGGGATCAAGTATTAGCTGATAAAGACTTCCCAGGTATCAAAACCGATTGTGAAAAGAAAAATGCAATATTAGTCATGACACTCCTGTATTATATCATGGGCGATTTACAGAATAAGAGGTTCTTGAAACTTACGCCATTGCTAGCATTAGAATCAATGTAGAAAGATTCTTTGCTTGGTTAAAAACTCAAGTAGTGTTAAATAAAATACAAATCGAGCTTCTACCTCACATAGATGATATTGTTCATATGTGTTGTGTTCTGACAAATTTTCAACCTCCAATAATAAAAAATGAATGAAAAAAAAAATGAAATTTTCATTGTGATTAATTACGATTGCACACAATTTCGTGTTACACCTCTATTTTAAACAATTTATGTAATCTTGTATACTATAATTTTTATTCTACAACTGTCTTAATTAATCAAACATAAAAAAAAAAAAAATCAAAATTATTATTAATTTGTTATTAATTAATTATACTCAATTGTTGCTGTTCTGTCTATAATAATTTATTTTTTAACAATACTCACATAATACCTAACTATAAATATGTATATTTTATATATTTTACATTATTTTGTATTTTATATTATATTTTTAGTTTTTTTTTTTTAAATATATGACTGTTGTTAAAACTCACTCAATTTCGTAAATAATATTTGAAAACAACATTCTACTTTAAAAAGAACTCTTTTTAAAAAATATTCTTCTTTTTTTATAGTTATTAACAATGAATCTATAATGTTATATATAGGTAAATAAATCACATTCATTAGCTCAGAAACAAACATTGAAATCTGTCATTGTGTATAGTATTGATGAGATGACCTTAATTACTACTTTTCCATTTTCATATTTCATCGAATTTCTCGAGCACAATGAATTAATTGGTACCGTTGATTATAAATATATTTAAAAATTTGAAATTTAATTTTATAATATTAATATTATGTATTTAAACATTTTTTCAATTGAAGAAAGAATCTGAAGCAGAATACAAACTATGGCAAAGATTACTCAAGCAGACTAATAAGAAACCTCATAATGCTATGGAGGCTATAACTTTATGTAATAAAACTATTTACCCGAACATTTTCAAACTCCTGCAAATTTTGGTAACACTTCCAGTCTCCACGTCCTCAAACGAAAGAACATTCTCCAACTTAAAGAGAATAAAAACTTATCTCAGGAATTCTATATCAGAGGTATAAAATATTAAAAAAATGATTTATAAAAAAAATGTATTAAAATAATTGTGTAAATTTCTTTAGAGAAGATTGAATGGATTAGCAATGTTATCCATCAATTCGAAGAATACAATTACAACTACGGAGGTCATAGAAGAATTTGGCAAAAAAAAAAACTCTTTCACCTTTTTTAATATAAATATAACTCTTTTATATTAAGGCGGCTCTCTGCTTCATCAATTTTTCATCAAAACGACCTAAGCGACTGACAAATTTTAAGGTACTTATATTCGTTCGATTTAAAAAATGTAAAGATGTTTGAATTAGTGAACAAGTTTACTT
>JAIPRL010001955.1:0-69485 GCA_025469235.1 Pemphigus obesinymphae
AAAAATATTGTTTTCAACTTGAAAAACTTTGTTTATAAAAATGTACATGTGTATTTAAGATTTGACTTTATGTAGTTTAAACAAGCGTTTTTTTAATAAAAATTTCAACATTTTTGTTAAGTATGTGTATTAATTGTTGGTTTAAATTATACAATTATTTTATGTTTCACACTTATCTGTATTCCAAATACTTTGTTCGTTGGAGACGTCTACTATGAATGCCTCGTTGTCAAACATTTTAGAACTTGTATACCAATATGAATATTCTGTGCTTATATTACAAAATTAATGTCAAATATTTATATTGACCATATAATATCAATGATATTACCTATACAGTATACATACCGCGTGCTCTCTGCTACAGAAATTGATTATAAAATAATATGTTAAAAATAAACGTAAACAATCGCGTCGACCCGCGTTTCGTACTCGCCGTTTGCATATGTACATTGGAAATCCATTGTTTAATTTTTGCGCGCGCTTGCGTCCGAACGCACCAAAATTAAACATGCGCGATCACTCACGTGCGTACGCGACCGAACGCGTGCTGCATTTTGCCGTTTGCATATGGCCTTTGAAATACATGTGTTTAATTTTTGACGCGTTTCGTACGCGATCTGAAAACGCGAACGCGGGCGATCGAATCGCACCGTGTGTAATCAGCTTAATTCTAATAAATGTGGTTATAACATATCATTTCATCTTTATTTGAGATAAGTATTTAACAATTGGATGAAAAAAGTTTTAATCTCGTCCAAAAACATTTAAAATTTTAATATTGTGACGTTTGCCGTTTAAGTACCTAATAAATTAATTATGACTAATATTATATACATTTTTATATTATACAATCGTTAACAATGTAATTCAAAGAAAATTTAATACATAAAAAGTTAATATTAAATGATGGTGATAAGGAACAAACCGTTCGTATATAAAGATCATATACATTAAGTTAAAATCATTACGTTTTTAATTCAGTAAATGTATTAGAATTGATCTTTCATTTTATAACAAGTAAGTCGAAATTCAATAACAATATTTACAAATCTTAGTTTTCTAGTCATTTATTTATTATTATTTATACAATCTCCTTTAGATAAAAATAATTAACAAAGATCCACTCCTATAAAACCTAAAGTTTTTCGAAGCACAGTAATAATGTACTATTCAGAATATTGGACAGTATCTCTATACTAAGATAGAATAATAGATATGTGTGACAGATATCAGAATATTACGGTGGATGAGTGGAATATATTGAGAAGATAATATAGGAAATATGTAAATATATGGTGGTATATGAGTGGCTTCAATACCAAAAAAAGATTATGTGATCCAGAAATGTTTTAAGGAGGAAAGATACAGAAACGGTAAGATTAGTAAATTGAATGTATGTTGATAGAACGAACGAGATGTTATTTTTTTATGATGTATAGGTAGCTATAATAAGATAAAATATTAGGTATTAACTAATATTTTTCATATTTTCGGTGGAAAAGGTACGTGAATTATGTATGATTTTACAGATAATTAATCAATTACGAAGTATACAACCAGTCAGTAACATCCTTAAGGTATTAATAAATTTAAGGTCAGAAATACCAATTTAAGTTTTCAAAATAAATATAAATAAAAAATAAAAATTTCGTTAATAAAATTTCAATGATTAAATTTATTTACATTTTAACTTCAAATGTTCATTTAATTTACTATATCCAATAAAATAGATATATAATGTTCATACTTGAACGTGAGTTAAATATCTAAACATTTTAATATATCTAGTATCTACGTACTTAACAATGTTGTTTATGATAACAATTTATGATTTACTACATTAACAAAATCATTCTGTTTATTACCACAGTTCTTTACTTTAATAAGTACTAAAAAGTATTTAAATTATTTTACAAAAGTAACTGTAAGTTGTAATATGTATTTATTAATTATTAAAGAAAAAAAGTGTAGGTACTTTTATAGATTTTACAATATTTTGTATTAATTGTATAAAGTGTCATACTTATTTATAATTTAATGTTTATATAAATAAGTTCTCATATTTTTTTAACTAGGTAAACAGGTATTCTTTTATTTCTTTTATTTTAAATAATCTATCCGTTTTAATTTTTATCTTAAATCTGGAAAAACAAATTGTGTATGTTTTCCAGTACTAAAACAAGAAGAGTATCAATTATATATTATTTATAAATATGCATTTAATCATTTAAAGAGCCACTATAAAAAAAATCTTGCAAAGCTATCTGCGGACACATTTAGCACCCACTTTTTAGAATTTTACTATTTAAAAATTATATTATGAAGAATTTTCCTTCTAACTTTAGCAATAGATTTTTGAATCTGCTAAATATCTTAAAAGAAGAAAATAATTAAAATTAACCTTATAAGATATAAGCGTAACAAATAATTTGTTAATTTTTTTTAATAATTCCATGTATTATTAATTATTATAAATGAGCAGATTGGAATAACCAATAAAAAATGTTTTTAAATTTTTTTATTTATTTATTTATTTGTATTTTTTTTTATTTACAGAAATGAGTTATTTGCATTTATTTAAATTGCTTTTAGCGATCACATTATTTGCGTCGGTTATTGCTGTTCCGTATACTAATAAGGCCACAAACGAAAGTTCTGAAGAAACAAATGTTGATATAATCAAAAAGTTTACAGAAAATGATACTACAAATAGTACTGAAGATTTTGACCTGCGATCATTGAACCCTAATTGGAAAAATGAAGTAATTGCAATTTCAAAAGAAGTTGGAAAAGAAATAGCAAAAGTATTGGTTAAAGATATTTCAAAAATCATTCTCTCAAAGTTGTAATTAGAAAATGAACTTTAAATCGAATATACGAGTATGTATTTTATGTATTTATAATTATTTTTGTAATTTATTTTTATCGTATATATTTTATGTTTCATACTAGATATTTTTATATTGGGTTAAATATCTCAACGTGTAACGTGGTTGTACATAAACATGTTTACATTTTGTTTAAATATACAGATCGAAAACCTTTACTTTACATGAAATATATGTAATATTTTTTCAATCCATCATAAGAACAACTATGTAATTTACTTGAACTTTTATTATATAGGTATTTAGGTTCTGCGTATGTATCAGTATAATTAAAAATTATATGATTATATTATTATTTATTCCAAATACCAACCAAAAATGTCCTCAATCATACTATTTTATAAATTCGGAACACTTGGTAAATGTAAAATATATTTTTAAACTTGAGTTTGTTTCTATAGACGATATCTGGGTTTTGTTTGGATTGAATTTTACTATAGGCGAAATGATTTACAGTCTTTTATTATTTGATTTATTTGCTGTTTATTTATACATTTATTCTAAAAAAAATGAGAAACATTGTTTAAAACCTTTTGTAAAAACTGTAATAAACTGTTTATTAAATTTATTTTTAATTTAATATAATTTAAAGTATGTTTGAATAAGTATCCACATGGTTCATATTAGTTAAATAATCTATATAAGATGCAATTTTGTTTTCCATTTAAAAATATTAATTTTGTTTTTAATTTTGTTATAGTAACTAAATGTATTTTGATTTTTTTTCTAACATAGTTAATTAGTTTTTGCACATTTTGTAATAGTGATAGTTATGATTTATGTATTATTATTAATTATATATTTATAGAACTTTTGCACAACAAAATTATGTGAACTTATCATATACAAAAATACTAATAAATATATTCAACATATATTTTAGTTTTGTTATTATTTTTGAAGAAAATATTTTTACATATAGACATTTATTATAAAATATTTCTTCTAATAGTTATTGAGGAATTAAATTTCCCACTAATTCATTCGTCATGTTGTGTGACTGTCCTAACAATTTTTGTAGTTCATTTTTTTATATATTTAGATACTTATTTAGGAGATGGAACCAAAACATAATTCATATTTCTAATTCTAAATTATGTTTGAAAATAATTAATGTTAGTTGTGTTTATTCTGAATAATAGAAAACATAAATATTAAGGTTATTCTATATTTTTTTAGTATTTTGCTCTTTTTAGATTTATGTGCATATACAATACAACTTTTATTTATTAAAAAAAAAAAAATACTTTTTTTAGTTATCAGAATATTATTCAAATATTTTAACAGTATTTTGGCATTATAAATATTTCAATGGTTCTGAAAATTGAACAAATAACAGTAGATTCAAATTTGAAAAAAAAAAACAATTGTAATTATTTTTTTTACTCTGATATTTTTATATAAACATATAAATTATAGGTAATCATTAATATAATAACATACATTTTTTTAATTCTGCCATTCCTACATAACAAGAAAAATGGGCAATAGAAAAAAATATATAACAAAAAATTTTTAGGTCTGTATATTATACGTAAACAAATTGTGGCCCTAATATATCTTTCACCCTGGGCCTCAAAAACCTAGTTATAGAACTGATCATAATATATGTAGTGTGTTAAAATGACGTCAAAATATTGAAAGTCTTTTATTTAATGTCTACAAATACACAGCCTGCATATTTTTATAACGTGCGTAAACATTTACATCATATTAATAAAAGCTCATACAGGGAGCTAAGTATTGAGAATCATTATAATATCGATCGTAATAAATATAAATCTGTAAAAATAACGATTATACCATTTATTGATAATAGTTTTAATATTGTCGTCATTTAAAAAGTAAAATAACTATGAACGTTATTTATTAGGTAAATATATTGTTATCATGTTGGTCAAACTATATATTTGAATTTTTTTCCCTCGAAAATGATTTAGTGAGATTTCATAAAAATGTTCTTTACATTCGTCACTCGTGATTTATATACGATTTTTTATTTAAAACAAAACAAATTTTTACACGGTATTTAAATAAATATTAAATAATAATTATAATAAACTATGGCAAGTATTGAAAATCATAAATATAAAAAATATTTTACATTTATATAAACGCAGAGATGGCTGATACCGAATTAGTTTCCGGGTATAAATCGCAGTGTCCGAATTAGTACTCGTTTTGTATCCATTGTTAATCAGGTAGTAGTCCAGTGAACGAAGTGGTATCCACATTAAATACGTTTTATATTATTCAGTGATTTTACGTGTAATTCTTTCGGTTGCACTTCTGGTAGATAACTTATAAACCGAACTGGTCACCCACTTGCTTTTCGCTAACTTGGATGGTTTGAATAAAAAATATCCCCCGATTTTTTGTGATACATTAGTATATACTACCTATTAAGTAAGTAACAGATTAAATTAAATATGATTTAAGAGGATGTTACACTCCGATTTGTTGTCTCTGTCTATCTAACAGATAATATAGCAAAATCACAGTACGCAGATTTGAAATTTTGGCGTTTAGGTTAAATTTAGAGTATAAACACTTATTATAAAATTTATAGCGAGGAATGTTCTTGAGTGAACCTCATGAGCATTTTGTAAAATATCTTCTGACGAAAAAGTTAAAGCTATTTAAAAATATTAAAAACTAAAAATACCGTAACTTTTTATTGTGACAATATTTCACAAAAAGCCCATGAGGTTCACTCGAAATTATTCTTCTCATTAAATTTGATAATAGGTGTTTAAGCTCTAAATCTAACCAAAATGCCATAATTTCAATTTCGCGTTGTACAATTTTGCTATATTGCCAATTAGATGAACGGAGACAGAAAATACGGGTATAGAATCCCCTTAAGTATACTTCTTCTTTCGATTGAACTTATTATATGGATTATGGACTATATAATAATAATTATAACTACGGGATCCAATTCGACCAAATTGAGTACACCACCGAAAGCTAGATGTATATCAATAATAGTTATTACAATATATACGTAGGTAGGTAGTAATAATTATTTCATACATAATTCTATCAACCCAAATGCAGTGATTTACTACAACGCATAAATCAGTAAAAATGTATGTCAATAATTAAATCGTGGACCGAAATGCATGAAAATTCATCCTTTTTAAAAATATTATTTATATCCAAATACTGGCACAAAATTTAAAAAATTAATCGAAAATGTGAATAACTCGCCATTTTGTGTGGATGTAAATAAAGGTTATACTTCATCTATATTATATTATTATAATAATTTGTCTCTAATATATATATAATTTATATACATAAATATAAAATATCTCTATATTTCAATAGTATCGAATAACATAATATCAATAGATAGCATCTGAAATTAATATTATTTTTGTACGATAGTCATATAAAGTAAGAAATATCAGTGTTTGTAAATAATTTATCACTTTCACATTTTTTGTACATTTTTTCATCGATATAATCATCGGTCATTCGAGTAAATAATGTATTGAGAAGAAAAGTATGTTATATGCAGGGCTTGAAACCGGCAATCCCCCTTTCGAGAACCTAAAACCAATTCCCGGTTTTTATTTTTAAATCTAAGGAGCGGTTATTGGTAACCGGTAACTGAAAATGATATTTTGGGGTTTTAAATTTACTGGTAATTGTTTTATGCCATAACCAGTAATTATAACGGAACCCATAACCTATGTTGAAAGTAATAAAAAAAAAATCGCTAAGACTTCTCCAAAATGCAAAAATTTTCAACTTCACTGACTTTTGATTCGCATTTTCCGGACGTTTCAATGCCCGAATGAACGTTTCTTTGTCTACCGTTCGTCCCCAATTAACCGGGACGTTCGTTCCAAATACGCGTATATTATACTATCTGTCGATATGCATAAAGGTGTCGACCGTTCTCTGAATAGTTCAAATACGAGAAATTTTGAATAGATTATCATCGATTTAGTGGCTTAATAAGAGTAGCAATGAACTTTCAATACGGCTACCCTGGTTGGAATCCCACTCCGCCTATCGGTTTTTTGCGACTATTTTATCTAATATCTGAAATCGTTATATATTTTCTTATCATTTTTTTTTTTTTTTTTGTTTATTTGTTTGTTTGAATTCAATTTCGTACCTACCTACCTATTTTATTTCATAAAATTATTCGGTATTAATATCCTGTGAATACTCAGTATTAAGTAATTAAGTTTGTCCTGCTTATTCATTGCATAGGCACCTACTAACTATAGTTTTTATATTTCATAGTAATGAATTTAAAATCGTCGGACTTCCGTAGTATACTTCTCAATTTGAAATTAATTTATATTGATACATTTGGGCAAACCTTTATCATAAATACGATGTTTAATCGAACTTTTGAACATATTGACAATGTTTGTATAAAAATTTGAGTACCAAAAGTCCGAGCGACTTCTTATATGTGCAAAGTAGGTACCTACTATATTATAGTATACTTTTTATTTAATTTTATACCAATATTATATTTAACAGTAAATATTTTTTAAAATGTTGATCAAATTTATTTTGAAGTTGAGTATAATCTGAGAGTTGTATGTTCAATTAATTTTCGGAATACTTATTTTGTAAACAGTTTACACTTCAGGAGTAAATGACTATCTTTTAGAAATCGAAAGCCAGTGTCCGCTGTAGGCGGAATATTTTTAAAATTTATGAATTAACAATATTATTTATGATGAAATACAAAAACCGATGTTACGAATTGCAAAAGTAATTCTACTAATGAGGTGTTGTACTCAATTAAAGTTACAAAGAGTTACACCCGGCAGGTGTTGCACTTAAGCTAGTTATATTACTAATATTATTTGTTTTGTTTATCATATTTTCATGATCTTACTTTGAATTTATATTTATAATATCTTATCCCCATTTTTGTATTATAATATGGAATTTATCTATTATATTTTAATAGTAGGTATTTATATATATTATAAATATATATATATTCATGGCTGGTGTAATAAAATTAAATTTAAGATGATAAAAATTTGAACTTGAAGAATTTGACTAAGTTCGAAATAAAAACACTATAAAAATAGAAAATTGACCAAGTCCTAGAGAGATGTTTACGTAAAAAATAGAAGATCCAACATCGTGGAGTATGTGCCTCAAGTGATTCTCCCAGGTCGTCTGCAATTTTGGTGTTCGAGGTCCCAGTTATATAGGGATGACTCCTGTGACCTCTCTACTTGAGGGTCCGTTTCTATGATTCTCGGTTTAATTACAAAATAATGTTCAGTGGCCGATAGTGTGATCGCTTTTTTAACAGAATTTCATTATCAGATGTATTGTTTTGTGAGTAGAAATGTCCATTCTATTTCGTATTGCCTTAAGTCTTCCTAAACAGTTTTACACCCTCTATTTGTTATTATAAATTATTATTAATTACCACAGATGTATTCATTTTATATTTTACATTTTTCCTATCCTAATAAAATTAACATGCGGTCCGTTTGTTTCTACTCCACCTACTCTCCACCGTCTTGTCTAGGGTTGGCACTATGATTTTTAATCGATGTTATTATTTATTAATTATTCTTATTCCTCGCCTCCCTGATTTTATGGGATTCGTCTACATGTGTGGACTTTTTGCCTACTTATAATTATTATTTAAAATTATGATTAATAACTAATTATATATAAATATATAACTAATTCATTTACTGTTTATTCATATTTTCTTTATTAAATAAGTACAATTCTCTTATATTCTTTCCAAAAAAAAAAGTAAAAATAAAAATAGATTATCAAAGAATTTATTAGAAACAAAAATTGTATTATATTGTGTATAACAACATTTCGCTCATAATCCAATAGTTTTCTTTGATGGAAATCATTGTTGTACATAAGTCATCAAATATGTACCACCGATTTTAATATTCACTAAATGCATTAAAGATGTAATTTCCCACACTATCATCACCACCTAATAAATAATTTTATATTTCAATATTGTTAGAAAAGTAACAAAGTTATGACTTAAATAAAAAAGATTTGAATATTATATAGTCTTACGATTATCACACAGTATGCACTTTAAACATACGTGTTGTTATTTTATAAGCTTTCGATAATCAAGATATTACTTTGTAGGCACATAGCACAGATATTACTTAAAATATTTTATATTGTGGTCAAATTTTATTCGTTTTATTTTAACATAAAATTTATAATTTTTTAATATTTAAATTGAAAAGATATATTTAAATAATTTTGAAACTCTAAAATTATTTATTCAGTGGAATAAAATGTATTATAATATTAATAATATTTAATATTATCTGAAAATTATCCAAAAAGGAAGAATTGAATAGCCACTTTATAAAGCAGTATTTAAATGGTACTTCTCTTGAGTACTCGTTGTATTTATATTCTAAGTACTACGCAAACCTTGAAAATGAGTATTATAGTTGTACGCTAAATACTTTTGGAGTTCCAAAGCATATAGCATGTCATTGGAATATACAAAATAAAATATAAGGTATATAGTCATGATTAACAGAAGTGGAAGCTCTTTGTCATCAAGTAGGCCAAAATGATGGAGAGTGACTCAGATCTTCTTTTAGAAAATACATTGAATCAATTAATTCGTAAAATTTTATAGAAATTAAAGTCAGCAAACTTATTAAAAATTGTTAATAAAAAATTATCACTCCAAGCAAACAAAAAATTAATAGATGTGTAAATGTGTAAATTCTTACTTAAAACTTACACATTTTGCATGTACTAGTGTGTCAAATATACAAGTGTTTGTCAACAAAAAAGAGTCTTTAATAATTAATATTCTCAACAGTGTCAAAATTGAGTCATTTCTCTAAATACCTATTGTCTTACTCTTGGTTCTACTATTATTATTATACCATAATATTATCGGATCATTGTCCAATTAAGTTTTCTGTTTTTTTAATTTAGACTGTACAACCTCTCATTTCTCCAATTCTTTAATATTAGATTTTCAAGGACCTCTGGGGTTTTCGATTTATAACAACTCATACATTAAGGTTTTTCTCCATATCACTCTTTGTTGCCGACTGAAACTGAGCACCCATCTAAAATATATATATTTAAGAAACAGGTATAATATTTATGTACTACGCAGTGGGTATATTTCCATTTTTAGAAGCAATACATAATATTACACCAGTGTTATCACACTGCGATGCACTGAGAGGTCGAAAGTCCATTCCATTAATTTAATTTTAAGAAAAGACCATCACTTGACTTTATATGAGTTTTATTAAACTCATCTATTCTTAGTGGCAAGGTTTTATGTCGAAAAGCTCGATTCTTTAAATCATTGAAGAGACTTTCACTCGATGCACTACTCTGAGTCTAAGCAACATATTTGAAAATATGAACTATTATAGCGAACCAGATTGGAAGGAACTTACGAAAAATTATCTTCGTTAAATTAAGATTAAATTACATATTCTCATATGTTCCTTCGTCATTAGATTCGTTAGATTGAATTCTACACTCATTGAATATAATTGCTATTTTGCATAATATTTGTGATTTATTGAAAACTGAGTTTATTTCTGTTTGGTTTGATTCTTCAAATATATCTTTTTTGTTTCCCAGATTAAAATCTAATCCATTATTGACGTTTTCTTCGATTAATACAACGTCATGATTTGCTATTAGATTTGTCAAGAAAAAATTACAACATATAGATACATACCTAATACTTAATACATTGAAATTATATTATATTAATATTATTTATACTAATCACAAAAATACTTTATACTACTTATTAGTTAAATATATTAAACAGTAGGTATACCTCCAGTAGGTTTCATAAGTCCTGTAACAATTGGCCAAATTTTGTTCCCTTTAAATGATTTTTTTTTCAGTAATAAAAAATTTTGCTTAATAAAATGGCTCCATAATTTTCTACCTTTTCTTACTCTTCCCATATGAATTTTGAATTTTTTTCATTGCATTCGTTTGTACTACGTTAGTATACTGATTTGTGCTATTTTCTTTATGATGCGGACATCCAGTTTATACTGAGTAATTTTTTTTTATCGTGACTCATAATCTGATGATAAATGGATGCTACACTTGATTTTTCAAATGTTAAAATCGTCTCCTTAATTCCAAAATTTAACGGTCTTCAACTTATTATTAAATTTTAATTCCAAAAAAAGTTCTTATAATTTACTTTGTCTTTTATGTTTTCGACAGATGATTTTTTTAAATAGATGCCTTTTTTTATTTTACCACATTACAGCTGATTATAAAAGTTATTTTTATTTATTTCAAGTTTTTGTAAAAATAATTAATATTTTTAATTGTATGGAGTCTATGGTTACAAAAGTGTTTAATATTTTGTTGTTTTGTTATTCAAACACTCAATTTTATTTTGAATCCATTTTACATTTAAAAATTGAAATTGTTTTAACTTTTTAGAACCAAAAAACAAAATTATATTAAGTCACAAAAATTGTTATAATCATTATGAGTCGTAGCTTCAAAAATTCAAATATGCCGTAGTTGAGGAGATCAAATAGAATTTCCAAATAACGTTTAATTGACGGGATCGAAAAAACTCCCTTAGACGAGGTGTTCGTCCAAATAATATAAAGAGATGAAGTCTGGAAAAATAAAACATATGTATCGCTTTCGTGACCGTAACACAATTTAGTGGCATTTGAGTCGGACGATCCTAAATATTTTCATTGATATATTTTTAGTTCTAGACCTACTAGAAAATATTTGAGAACGTCTGACTCATATGTCACTAAATTGCATTACGTTGACGAAATTGGCATCGTTATATCACACTATAGGAGGGGGACTACGTGACCAAGAACAATGACTCTGATGTTAGTATTTCGTTCTAGAACTTTATGAATATATAACGTTCCGGAACTAATAAATATACAATGTTATGAACGTATGTTGTTCCGGAACGTAATGAATCTATAACGTTCTGTGCGTATATCGTTCCGGAACTTTATTTGAAACTGAATATTATTTTATGCGTTAAATCTGTATTTTATTATCGAATTTCAATCATGCCATTTTAATCTTTCAATGCTTAGGCTTGGAATACTATAAAAACTGTATGATATCCTTCAATTTGCTGTTAACAAGAACGGTATTGGTTTCCGTCACACGCTGCTATACGCTATTACGTATATAGTTATACGCTCTCTGATGTGTCAATTAATACCAATGACACCGATTGATAACTCAACAACAAAAACTTAATTTTAACTATGTATTTTGTTTTAAAACACTAGAGAAGTAATTTTGATATATAAATATATCTTATCATAGTAGGTATCTAATAGCTATAAATGAACATGTGTACTAAATTATATTTTATTTTTTAGTGTGTGTGTGTGTGACGTATGTTCTATGTTATATGTTATATTTCTATAATATCATAACATTTAATGACATTAATAATAAAATTATATTGAACTTGCTTTACATTTATAAAAATAAAATATAATTATTACATTTTAAATATATTATAATTACTTTGTGACATTAATTAGTAAGTATTTTATGCTAGGTAGGTAAGTTTTTTGTACACTTTCCATTTAAATCTGTTTACTACACATATATTCCGACACTAAAATTACATAGGTACAATCTAATTAACAGATTTTTAGATAATCACAGATAATTCATTTTACATTGTGTTAATTACAATTACGTTATTATAATACTGAAATTATTTTTATATATGTATAATGTAATATAAATATAGTAAATAATAACGCAACGGTTTTTAAATTATAATCTAAATCTTCTAAAATAAAAGTATTTGGTAATAATTTAATTGGTGTCGTTGTTTGATATATTATTATAAATTGTAATAAAATTCCATAATGTTTTATTTTTTTATATGAAAAAGAAACTTATAGTTTATTGTTTTTAATATATTAGATATATTTTCTATATTTTTATAAAAAATAAATAAAATAATATGCATTACATTTAAAATAAATCTAAAAATATGAAACATTTTTTTAATTAACCTATAATAAGAATTGTTTTGTTTTTGGATTTTGGTAAATTTTTCATTGTTATCTCCCATAAAGGTTATACACTTCTAGTAGTGTCATAAACTTTATGCAACGTATGAATGATATTCCTTTCTAATTTGTAAAAGGTATTATTGTTTTATTTAACTCCATTTAAAAAAATGTCCCAATTATTTCAAATCTTTTAATAGGTTTAGATATTGTTGATTTACTAAATATTTTGAGTATAGTTTGATATACATTTCACATACGAATTCCATTTATAATAAAAAAAAAATGTTGGTGTACTCTTCTTCGACTCTTTCATTGAATCTATTTTATCATATTCTGAAATAATTACTAAATAAATTTTTTTTTTTTTATTATAAATAATTTTTGTACAATATGTTTTATTGTATATTTTACCAATATATAATATATATTTAAATAGCCACATAAATTTTTTTTTCAAAATTTTGTATTTTATAATTATTTTTTGGAAACAATAGATTTATATGAAATTATATGAATACATATTTTGTGGAAAAATTTGAGAAGATTAAACTATAAATGAGTATATATATATACGCATTAGTATAAAAGTGAAATAAAAGAATAGCTTGATAATTACCTAATATGATAAATTTCGTAAAATTTAATACATTACCTATATTTTATATTTGACAATAATACTACATAGTTTTTTCGATCAAAAAACTATGTTTAATTTCTAAGACAATTTTCATTATTTGAACTATGTTTAGGACAGATTAGTTGTTAACACATTTTGAATAACATGAAATTCAATTTTTCTTGAAACTACATTTGGTCGAATGATGCTTTCATTTCTAATGAAAAATTAATATATCTAACAATGGATGTACTGGTGCTAAATTACAATTCTATAATAGATAAAAAGTGAGCAAGTAAATTAAATTAATAAACTAAAATTATACCAAAAGTTTAATTAAAAGATAGTAATTAACAAATAATAATTTAAAGTCATTAAGCTTAAATACAAAATGAATATAAAGTATAAATTAATTAAAAAAAATTAATATTCGAATCCTTAAAACGATTTTATGAAGCTATAAGATATTTCCCAACATTTGAATTTTTTTAAATATTTAGTGACAAAGTATTTATAGCTCACTTTGTAATTATTTAAATGAATGATTATGAAATTTAGAAATTTAAAAAATACCAATGTAGTATACAGGCACTCATTTTTAAATTTTAAGATAACGTCATTGTAGCTACACACAAAAACAATTTTAAAATCGGTAAGTACAATATTTTTTAATGACCATTTCATTTTTTTTGAAAATATTATTTTTAATAAGTATTATTTTGGTATGAAATATGTTCGAATTTCGGAAAAATAATAAGTCTATAAATTTGAAAATTTCATCAAAAACGTATGTAAGTACATTATGAAGATAAAAGACTTTAAATTTTTTTTATACATTTTTGGGCTATTGATGGCAATATTCAATTTTGAGATATTTAATTCATAATAGGTATCTATAACTTTTCTACTTTACAGGAGAATTCAATTTTTCGATTTTTTTTTAACAAAATAATAATGGGGAAGTCAGAATTTTACGGTCAGACTTGGTTTTGACGTTATATCAAATTTAAATTTATCGATTTTATCATATTCGCTTAAAAGGTATACTTTTCATGTTTTACAACAGTTTTCTACGTAGCCTAGTAGGAGCTAATGGTGGCTGTCATCACAGTGTCCTCGATTCGAATCAAAATAATTGCACCTTATCAACTTTTTTTCTTCATTATATTATATAATATTATCATATTATTACATATTACTAATATAATCTACAGAAATTGTCAATCTACCAAAATTTCGATCAAAATTGTTTTTTAGAAATAAATTATTTATCATTGTTTTCAAATTTAATGTACCCTCTACTGATTGGATTTTTTGTTATTAAATTTTATTATTGGCGATACATTTTTTTCGTAAGTTTCGTATCAATTTAATATAAGTAACTATGTAACTATCAACCAATAAGAGACAAGGTAAATAAAATATTGAGAAGAAAAAACAATGATTAGCATATTAAAAAGCTAATCTTTGTCGGTATTTTAATCGGATATCAATGAATACTATGAAATAATATATTTTCATTTTGCATTAAATAAAATAAATATGGATATAAAATTTTTATGACCCAAAAATGTTTATAAGATTATCCAATTACCAGGTACCTTCATGTTAAAATACACATAATAAATGTCAAATAATTATATTATAAATATTTAAAACATTTAAAATGCAAAATATGTATTACAGTAATATCATATTGTAATAATAATATAGTATTAATGAATATACTACAATTTATTATAATACAAATATTACATAGACAAATTGTGTGTATGTTCATCACATAATGGTTTGCATTTCGTCGTTGCTTTTGTCTCTAAACACATCTGGCATACACCAAAAATTATTTTTCTTCCTGTGACATGCCGTGGTGAGATCTGTGATTTAGAGGCTGAATTAACTTCTTGAACTTCTTTTAGAAAATTTTTCAAAATACATTTAATGCCTGAACTGAACTGGAGTAAAAATATCTCAAATATCTCACTGCTTATCCAAGCAATATATATCAATATATCCATATTGAGACCAACTCTGGTCAAAAGGTAGGTATAATTCTTTGCCCAATTATTGATATATAAACAAATGCCGAACATTTCACTTTTTTTCTATTTTAATTATTCATAATATATATTATATAATTAAAGCAGCGAGAGCTGCAATATCTAAAATAAAGTTTTTGAATTAATAAACAAAAATTTCTAAATTTAAATAATTAAAATTTTTCAATAGGTATGGTTTGTTTTCTTTTTTTCTTAATGTACCTACTAAATATTTAAATTATTTACAAAATAAAATTTTAAATGTGCAATTAAATATAAATTTAGGATTTTACTAATAATATATATATTATATATATATAATATATTGTAACAATATTTTTAAAATTATATTTTATAATAAAAACTCTAAAACAGCGGTTTAGATAGGCAATTTAAGTACATTCTTTTCATGTAATGCATTTCTTCTTTATAAGTAAGAATTCAGTAAGTTTATTCGTCATAATAGTAGTATTATTAATTTTTATAAAGAATAATGATACTTTTATTTAAAATTATCTAAAATACAATATAAACGGCCTCATCTACTATTATATTATCTATGTATTCAAACAAACCATGTAACTTTAAATTATTATTTTTAAATCTAATTAATGGATTATTCAATATTTATCAAAATAACAATTAATCGGTTTATCACCTTTTAAAGAAATAATCCATTAATCAAACAAATAACGTATATATACTATCCTTTAAAATTTATCGAAATAATATACTTTTTTTTTTAACAATCTCAAATTGACTGGATACAATGCTTAGACAATTTTCACAGAGTAAATTTAACTATTCGCGGGCTTAGAATAAAAGATTTCTAACTGACAATGTTGAAAAAATAGCTTTTTTGCAAATTGTCTTTCGTTAAATTTTTACACATTTTTTGGTCTGACAAACTTTTTAATATTGTTTATACTTAACTATAAGTATGTGTGTATTTGTGTAAGTGCATAGCAGTCTGTACAACAAAAATAGGATGTAATTTTAAAAAGATATTCAATGATTAATGATGGCTGTCAACAAGACTTAAAACTTATACTTATAGCTTACAATAGTATTTTAATGATGTTCACATGAAGTAGACATTCGTCTGTCCATAGAACATCAAAACGAAATACTTCTTAGAGCCTGTGATCAACACAAAAATCGTCGGGGAAGTTCCCGTTGATCCTATAAGTTATAATGCAGGACAACCGTAGAATGGTTTAGTGCTTACAGGGCCGTTTCTGAAAAAATATTCGCCAGTTTTACCTAAACATAATCCGAATATTTATATTTCCTGAATGTTCGTTTCCTAATAACGATTATCTCGAGAACATAAAATCCTGTAAAACTCTTTCAGTTATACATTCCTGAAAAATATTGAACCTGTAATTTTATTATCATGATAAATTTTTGTCTCGAATGGGGATTTTTTCTGAATTTTATGCGCTCCATTAAAAAAACTATAAATTAAATCTGCGGGGCGACAATTTCAAAAATTGTATTAACATATTATAATGTATAGTTGATATGACTGAACAAAATTAAATTGCATAACAGGTATAAAATTAATTTATGAGTAAATATATCGATAATAGTAATATTTATTACGAATTACCTATAACTCAGTTAGCTATTTATTATACCAAGTATTAAATAATAATTTTAGTACTTTTTATTAAAGTTTTTAGTAGCGATTTCTAAGATTTTTAGTTTGTGTAACTATATATACAAGGCCAAATATTTAGCAACTTGCACAAGGATTACAAAACTAAAATTTATCATAATTTATAGTTTAGGTTCTGTCAGTTTATTCATCGTGAAAAATATTACAAAAATTGTAATATTTTATTTTTATCTAAAACCAATATTTCGAATTCAGATACGTAATTAATACTTAATGATCTCTTAATGATGCAACTTATTATATTTATTACGATCATATAAACTTCTAAGGAATATTTATATGCTTTTGAATTTACCAAAATATATAACACGAATCATAGTATTATACTATTATAAACTATAACTATACTTACCTACTTGTATATTATAGTATTATACAAGTATGTACCTAACTATATTGTATTATATTTCCATAATTAAAATTACTATTATAATGATAAGTACAGTTTCGCAACTACAATTTTAGTTGCTTTATGTCCATGCGAACTAATTTTGAAGAACCTAATATAGGATTTATTTTATCCAGATGAGAAACTCCATACGTATTCCCACATACAGAGATAAATATATTGATACAGCTTTCATCAAAATATGTTTAACGAATATTTATAATATTTTCAATTATATTATAGTTAATGCAAATCAAGCCAAATAAATTGTAACTTCCTTCACAGAAAAATTTCTGTATTCGATTCTTATTGGAAAACCTTGAAGGGTACCAAATTTCATTTTGACAAAAATAAAATAAACACTTTGTTTTAAATAAGAATATTAATCCTATTGGGAGGTGTGAGATAGTTTGAAGTTTTCACTTACCTTTATAATCATGGCGTTCTATTTGTTTTCAATATAACGACATCAACTTTGGAACAGGATTTGGTAGGTATTATTTAAAATAAAACATTGAATTGATTTTTAATAAGATTTAAATGACACATGTTATAGCATAGTAAATGAATATTTTATCCTCTTGTATAAACGCCTGGTGGCTGGTTTGTACCGTAAATGTAATTTACACGGTTTTAATCGTAAATACTGCCCCCAGTTGGCCACGGAAGTGATAGAAGAGAAATCTATTTTATATGCATTTATCGCACCAATAAGTCGTAAATTTCCTAAACATTTTATGTTGACCGAAGTTTTAATACATCTTAATTTATATGTCGACGCATCACTTATAGATGCCAACTGCAATTTCATAATAAAAGTATCGTTATACATATTAAATTAATTATAAATATTTATAAATCTTACAAAATATTTTATATCATAACAACATTTTATCGTACACTTTTACCCTTCATTAATTATTTTAAAGCTACTCTATAAACGATTAATAATAAATTATATTATTATTACAAACCAATCAATGATTCAAATATTTTGAAGGTACCCATTTATTTATGTTATATAAAAATAGAAATATAAGAGATAATGAGAATTTTTTCTATAAACATACATTGAATATTAAGAGAGTTCTATATAACCAGTGAATAATATTTAATAAATTCTTGGATATAAACTATTTTAAATCATTAATCGATTTATTATTTAAATTAATACATTAATTTATCCAAATAAAAGCTTCTTTAATCTTGATATTCAATATTAACATTTTCAATAATGGACTACAAAAAAGCAATGCTGGGCAAGTTAATTTGAAGTTAATAGAAAAAGAAAATAGAAAAAGACTTGACGCATGACAATTTTTAATTGCTGTATATAAATTTATCTAAATAGGTAGGTAAACGGTAAATTAATAATTAATAATAAAGTATAATTATAAAAAATAATATAAATTATTAAGACGTCGAATCTCTAAATGATATTAAATTCAATTTAAGTTTACCCAGTCCACCAGTCGAACCTGGTCGTGTTCATGCATTCCCTCCTGTAAATATTAGCAACTACAAGTAGATTAAGTTTAATTTCTATTTTACTATATTTTATAAATAAAATTACGGGACGAGCTCAAAAATATAAGAATAGCAAGCAATTTTACAAAAAAAAAGTTTGCAGGAGAGAAAGGAATATGACCGATGAACGAGTGAAGCGCGAAGGAAATTAACTTTGAAGATAATTTGAGATAGGAGGCTAGGAGAATCTATTTTGCCTGTGGAAATATTTGAGAACAAATATAGATTGTATGCATGTCTGCGATTAGAGAGACTATGGAGATCAAGGAAATCTTGAACTTTAGAATAATCATGCGTTGGGTAATGGACGTTGAGTCTCACAACAAGCGTACGTAAGAAGTGTCTCTGGATCCTTTCAAGCATAACACTTGTATAGGCAGTAGGCGGATCCCGGAAAACGCATCTACATTTTAGTATAGGACGTACAAGTGCACAGTAAATTGACTTGTGGGAAGACGTCAACTAGAAATCGCAGCAGGTTCAAAAAATTAAATCCAAAAGCTTGAAAGCCTGACAAAATATTGATTGAATGCGCTTGACGGGTGAGAGATTACGGGTGAGGGTAATGCCAAAGTCATAAATTGAGTCTCCGGGGGGCTTGATACGTATATTATTAATTTCATAAAGAAAAATGAATGGTGAGCATGAGCGAGTAAAAGGAAACACAGTACATTTAAGGATGTTCATAAAAAGACCGAATGACTCGCCCCAAGCAATGTCCAAAAATCTCCATATAACTATCTACAGCATACATTATTATTCGCCAATTTTATCTGAACATAATCCCAATATTTATATTTCCTAAATGTTCGCCATTAAAGAATATCAATCCTATTGTGGGTGTGGGATATTATTAAGTTTTCACTTACCTTTATGATGATAACGTTCTATTTGTATTCAATACGACGATATCAACTTTGGAACAGGATATAGTAGGTATTATTTAAAATAAGAATATTGAATTGATTTTTGATAAGATTTGAGTGACACTTATTATGTCATAGTAAATGAATGTTTGATCCTTTTATATAACCGCTTGATTTGTACCGTAAATGTAATGTACCGGTTTTCATTGTAACCTCCGGTTCACCACAGACGTAATACAAGAGAATTCTACGCTATACGCATTTACCGCAACCGTAAGTAGTAAATCACCATAACATTTTATGTTGACTAAAGTTTTAATACGTCTTAATTTATATGTGGACTCACTACTTATAGATACCATTTGCAATTTCATATTATAAGTATTTTAATACATATTATATTAATTGTAAATATTTATAAATATTACATATTTCTTTATATCATAACAACATTTTATCGTACACTCATACTCTTTATTAATTGTTTTAAATCTACTCTGTAAATGATTAATAAATTATATTATCATCACAATCCAATACAAGATTCAAATATTTTCAATGTATATCAAAATAGAAATATTAGAGATAATAGAAATTTTTTCCATAAACATACATTGAATATTAAAAAAGTCCAATAACTAGCGAATATTATTTAAAAAATTCTTGGATTTAAACTATTTTCAATCATTTTTACTTTGACTATTGATTATATTCAAAATAGTAGCTTTATTAATAGCAATTAACAAAAAATGCGATACAAAAACTGTACAAACAAAAAAAAAAGACAAAAATTGGTGGACACAGTAAAAATTTAATTGCGGACTATAGGGATGATAAATAGTGCTAATATTATGTGATATAAGTGATTTGTGTTAGTTATGGTATAAACCTTAAGTGTTCTAAATAAAGAAAAAATTATAAATATAGTTTCATGTTATAATAATATTCTATGAATTATATATATTAATATAATAAGTTTATAGTTTAACAAACACTAACATAGTGTTAAGAGTTATGCCCAATAACTATTTTAATAAATCATTTATTACAAATAACTATCTAAATATTTTCTTCAACAATAATATTAAATAAAAAATATATATTGATTATATATTTATTAATGTTTTAAAATATGTAAGGATTACAAGATTTTACTATATAGGTACATGAAATTAAATAAAATTAAACTAAATGTAAAGTAATAATATATTAATTGCTGCTATTATAATATATAAAAAGAATTAACCCACTTGAAAAAATATAACAAACAATTAGTTTCATATTAATTAATAAAATACATATTCTTAAATGGAAAAATAAAATTATTGATTATTACATTTTATATAGGTGGGTACAATATTCAACTAAAATAATCAAATAATTAAAATATACTTTTAATTCAATTTAAACCAAGGAATAAACAGTTTGTCACAGTTTTATAATCTTTTAAAGAATATTTTTCTTTGTAGAATAATTAAAATAGAATAAATATATAAATTGGCCACATATAAATTAATTGATCAAAGACTGTAGCCCATTTGGTCCATAGTACAATTCAATCTGATCCAAAACCAGGAATCCCCTATAGACACAAATACATTATTTTAAGCATATATGTTTCTTTCCAAACATAAGATATTATTCGCCGTGTATTCTGATTGCCCTAATAGTGTGAATGAGCACATGTATATTTGGCTGCTGCCTATGATAAATAATAATGTAATCTATAACAGTTTTGGGACATATAAAACATTTAAATACTTACAAAATAAAAATAATTATAAATTCTATAGTAGTATGTACGATGGAATGAAAAAATTACAAATATTTTATGTAAAGTAACGGTCGTATATTTTTTGTTAAGGGGACACTACACTGCTGTGATTCAAAGCGTGAAACATCCTTCGGGAGATACACGTTTCTAGAAAACTGAATTATTTTAACATACAACATCTATAAAAAATTAAAGACCATAAGATCATCTAAATTTGCATCTAGGTGATTTTCAATAAAGTTATTTTTAGTCGAATTATAAGACTTTAAAAGTAGACAATTCTGGAAAATTCAAAGTCTTTTATATTGACTTAGAATAATTTTATCAAAATCGCTCATTGTAAAAATTTAGATTATTTTACAATGTTTAAATTATTATAGAAGTCATCAAATGCTAAAATCACTCAGCTTCTCAGAAACGTACATTTCACAAAACACATTTTGCTAGTTTTTAATATTTATTTACAATAAAAATATGTTATTAGTATAGGAATATTTTTGATTACTTCTAAAATTTATTTAAATATTTTTCAATCATGAAATTTTCATTTTTTTTCAAAATATCCAAAAAATTTCCTTTACAAAACTCCTTAAAAAGCATCCTCCTTCGATTTATCACTATTAGTATAGATAAATTTCACGGCGGTAAATAAAATCTACATGTTCAATCAAGTCTCGAGTTGTATTTATGTTTATCGGTAACTACATTCGAAGGGACTTTTGACCCAATTTAAAAATATCCAGTATGTAAATATGTATATCAAATTATAGAGTAAAAAATAATTTTAAAAAATCATATTATTCATACATACTCGTATATTCTATTTAACATTTATCTTACCTATTGTTTTATCTGAAAAAAAATAGCTCTTCCATGTCATATTGTGGAAACTTCTTTTCCAAGTTTATTTATATATTTTATAAAAGTTCTCCATGGGATCGCTATACTTCTCACACTCATTATATTCAATATATGATTAATATATTTCATTCTATCTGAAGCTTAAGCTTTGGAATTTGCACTTATTAGTTTTTCAGATTTAGAATCCATGGCTTACTAGACTTCTCAATGACCAAAATTGATGTAAACATAGTGATGACCAAAAGAATAATGGAATAAAAATAATCCATTTTCGTAAAACCTTAAAATAGAAAATTAATAATATTGTATTATTTCTAGAACAAATATAATAGCAAATTCTAATATAATAATTTATCATATTTTAATATAACGTAGTAGTTATTGATGTATAATTTAGGATGTTAACTCGCTTTGTATCAAAGCATAGATAATTTTTAAGTAATTTTAAGATTTTTATAAACTAATTTCTTTCACATAGCCTCATTACCCCTGTACTTCCACTTTCTCTAGATTTTAAGAATCAACACAACCTTCTATTATTTTCTAAATACTTCCCTATTGTTTGTTCTATATAAATGATTGGCTCATCCTTTGACCTCCCAGACATATGCCCTAACTAATTATCTATTGTAAATTCTCTATAAAAAAAATAACACTGATAATGTTATTTTCATTTTATCTAGTTAAAATAATTAAGTTAGTGTCTACATTAACGTTTTGGTTATCATATTTTTAACGTGCTAACACGAGATAGTAGCATATTTAACTTGTGTTATTATTTAATTATAAATATATAATATAATTATATTTCTCAATACTATAAACTCAAAAATATAGTATAATGATAATATATAATTTATAACAAATAAAATTATCTAATAGCGTACTTAAATCTGATTTTATGTTCTCAAAAATAAATATTTTTATATATTGTAAAATAATCAAGTAAACATATTCATAACAAAAACAAAAATATTGGAGGTTTGTTATTTATAATTTAGGTATATATTACCTACCAAATTCAAATAATTATTTTCTTAATATTATTATTTTTTATACACGAAGTCACAATATTAATAATAATATTCATACGTATACACAAAACACAAGTGTATAATAATTGCAATTGCAGGTAGATAATATAATAGTAGTTATTATACATAGTCACAACTACTGATCACACAATATATTTATTAATATAAACACAATCATATATTTATATTAATTTATTTTCTTATTTATTATTATTACGTTATATAATATATCACAATGTCGAATGCATATTAGCCAAAGATTTTTAGATCGAAACGAGACAAGTCTCTAGGCCTAATAATCAATTCGTGAAATGTTAGTTGTAACGTTTAAGATCTGGTTGGGCACACTCTGTTAAATTATTGATATTATTTATAGCATGTGTTTAATATTAAATATTATATTTGTGTACATGGACCTAATGCGCGTTGATAAGTTCCGCTGTCGATACGCATACCCATGGACGTCAAGGTCCCCATCCTCAATATTAAGATAATGTAATCGACCATTTTAGTGCCGGCTCATCCCCCCCCCCCTGTACACCTTTGATTTCAATATTCCATGCGACGGCCGATTTTCGTCGCCGTGTGCCTCTTATAGTCTCACCAACATCGACCGAGGAACAACGCACGTTGTACACCTCGTTCGTAATTTTTTTATTTTAATTTAAATTTTCTATTTATCCCACTACGATTTCAGCCCAAATCAACATAAAGTAGACAACACCGAGTGGTACCCCGATGGCTGGGACCATCTACCAGACGGGACCTTCCCTGCCGAGCAAAATCCCCATCGCGCGTGTAATTAGATAGTTGTGCATATACCTTGGCCGATACTTTTATTTATATTTTTAATCTTAATGTTACTTATATTCGTGTCCTTATTCTCTATATGTATATATATATAAAAAAAAAAAACCCAAAAAAAAATCTATATTAATAAATGTGTAAGAGATAACGACGGGATTGATGACGGTTACACAAAACGACAGTCTTTTTTTTTTCATATTATTTTGATTATATAATATCGAATGATACGTACATTATGTTCGTAACGGGGTGATGTAAACCTCGCCGACCCTTGTATATAATTTTTATGTTAATGTTTTTTTTTTATGTTGGAATTTTACGGCCGGTGGCTATCTCCACGCCTAATCTAAAGATTTAATGAAAAAAAATAATAAATAATATAAAATATATTCCCTTAAATTTATCATATATATAGGTATATATATATAACTGTATTTTATTTTTCTCATCATTTAACCCTCCTTCTTAACGCATCAATATACTTCGTAGATCTAATAACAAAAATGTAAATTTTGGAAATAATTATTCTAGAGACGATAGAAGAAGAGATCAATCCTATGAAAGATATAATGATACTAATTGAAAAACGTGAATATAGAGATAAAAGTCCATATCCGGGAAAGACATTTAATAGAAGCCGAGATAATAGCATGAACAGAGATTACTATAGAGGAAATAGAGAAAGATCATTTTCGCGAGATAGAAATAATTATAATGATTGAGACGGAGAAATAAAGTATTATAGAAATAATGATCAACGATCTATATCAGAAAGGAAAGAGAGGACATTTTCGCGAGATAGAAATAATTATAATAATCGATCCCGGGAGCAAAGTCATGACAGAAATCGCGATCAACAAAATCTGAGTTTTGAAAAAAAAGAACTATAGTGAAAATCCATACTCTAGAGATGATAGTTATAATAGATATAATAAATAAACATTATAAGGATAATAGTCGAGACAGATATCCAAGATCTAGAACACCCGAACAAAATGATTACGAAAGAGGTACTAAAGAATATAGTAGAGATCGAATGAATGATGTTCGTTGTTATAAATGTGATGAACGAGGCCACTATGCCAACAATTGTAAACATTTAAAAAACTTTTAAACCCCGGGTTAGAATAGAAAATCGGGAATCTAGCTCGGGATTAAAATACTATAACACAAACAAACAGATTAGATAGTGAAAGATCAGAATGAATTCGTTTCACAAAGGAATAGTACGACAATAAAATTAAAAAATCAAATAAACAAAAGTTAGACAAAATACAAATATTTTGTCTACCATGAGAAAAATGTATTTCAAACCCCATAGTTTTAAAAAATACAAGTAACAATAATATTAGAAAATTAGATAACATAAGCGTTAAATTTCAAGAAGAAGATACAAAAAAATGAAAATAAACAAAAAGCAGCAAGCCTTATGGGATCCGATTTTGACCCACTCTCTTTTTGTAATTATATGCAAAATCTTGACCTCAATATTTCAAAAACTGAACAAACTATTTTAGATACACAACGAAAACAACGAGTACTATCGGTAGAGATTGAATTTGATAAATGTAAGCAATATGCAATTATTGATACGGGATCAAATATTTCATGTGTATAAATTTCGAGTTAATTCAAAATAAAAAACTGTTAAAACCAAAAGACGACATATTTATAACCGGGGCTAATAATAATATTTTAGAACAACTAGGTAAAATAAATATAGAAATAAAAATTAACTACTATTATTATCATGTAAACACATACGTCATTAATTGTCTTACTTGTAAACTATTATTAGGAAATGACTTCCACACTAACAATGGTCTAATTATTAATTTTAAAAATAAATATTTACAATTAAATGATGTCATAAAAATGGACGAAATTTGGTTTGATTATAATAAGACTTATTCCATTAATAAAATTAATTTAAATCAAAATATAACAAGTTTTAATATTAAAGAAAATTCTTATGGAAAGATTATTGCTAACGAAAGTATATTTATTGCTCCGAAATCTAGATCTAAAATAAAAATTCGTATTAAAAAAAAATAATATAAAAACACCTTTCATAATAAATCCAACCGAACGGTTAAGTAAAATATAATATTTATTACTAGAATCAGACACCACCGGAAATGATGACGAAGTCATCTTATATAATTTTTCTAACACATATAGTACCATACCAATAGACATGACATTAGCTACTATTATTGAAACTGATGATTCGGACATAATCAATTATGAACATAGTAGTAGGCCAATAAATATGAATGATAATATATTTACTACTAATACAATAAACAGTGAAATTAATTTAAATTCTATAATAACCGATGACCAAGGAACAATTATTAAAATATCTGACGAATTAGTGCCGAAACATCGCATTTTGGCACAAAAATTAATTTTCAAGTATAAGCATTTGTTTACATCCGATCCATTATATATTGGTTGTGCTAATGTAGAACCATGCGAAATTAATTTAAAACCCGATAAACCTATATTTCAACCACCTTTTAGAGTATCGCCAAAACAAAGAGAAAAACTGAAAAACTTAATTGACCAAATGATGAAAGCAGGGATAATCGAGCCGAGTAAAAGCAATTACGTGGCACCAGTTTTTTTAATACCAAAAAATGAAAAGGATGAATACAGATTTTTAGTAGATTATAGGAAATTAAATAATGAAACTATAAGTGATAAACATCCTATCCCACTCTCACAGGATCTATTTAGAAGTTTGGAAGGTGCAAAATTTTTTTCAACTGTAAAAATGGCACAAGGATATTTTCAAATACCAATAAAACAAGAAGACCAGAATAAAACGGGATTTATAACAGACTTCAGTTTATATAATTTTAAAAGAATGCCACAAGGTTTTAAAAATTCAGGACCAATTTTCCAACGAATAATAAATAATTTATTTAGTGATTATTTATATAGAACAATGATAGCGTATTTAGACGATATTTGTTGTTTTGGTAATAATTTTGAGGAAGCATTACAAAGGCTAGAGCAAATTTTCATTACATTAGAAGAGACAGGATTAAAATTAAAAACAAATAAATGCATATTTTTTTAGTTCATAAATAGAATTATTAGGACATAAGGTTTCAAAAGACGGAATAGTACCATTAGAAAAAAATGTAGAAACAATAAAAAATTTTTCAAAACTAATAAAAGTTAAAGACGTATGAGCATTTATTGGGTTAACCAGTTATTATAGAAAATATAGAAAAAATTTTGCGAAAATCGCTAACTCCTTGCGAAATATTAAATGAGAATTGGACCAAGGAAATTTCTAATTTCCATATTACTAGACAATTAAAAACCCAGAGGAATATTTCGATGAAATAATTTAAAAAAAAATCCCTCAGCCATTATTTGATTACTTTTTAGAAGACATAATATATTTATCATGGTTATCATTACTAACCATAGGACTATTACTTTTAGGGTATCAAGTATATCCGGCCGTTATTAAAGTTGATCTTTTAACCATACCACCTCAAATCCCTCAAAGATAGAAAAAAAAGGAAGTTTAAAAGTGAGTAAATAATAAAATAAAATGAAATTGCAAAGACTATGACATTTAAGCTCATTTCAAATTACCATATTTATACATACGTGGACCTTTTTTTTCCTAAATCTATACATACATTCATATATATATATATATTTTTTTTTAGTTATGAAGAATAATTAAACTAAACAATATGGGGTCATTCAATTAATGTAAAAAAAAAAAAAAATATATATATATAACAAAAATCTTATATAGGATAAAATACCTTAGATAATAATTCCATAATTCCCATAAAATCATGTTTTTTTTCCTCATCATTATGTTTTCAGGAAACTAAGGACACATTGTATTTATATTTAAATACAAAATATTTATTACGTTTTGTTTTACAAAAATCTTTAAAAATTAATTGTATAAAATAGAACATGTTATTATATTATGTGAAATCATTGAATATGTATATGTATATTGTAACAAATGAAATTATGTATTTTGATAACTATATTGTATAACAATAATTATTATTGGTGTAATTTTTATATAATAGGTATATATTGATTTATGGGTTCTATTCTATAATGGGTTATTTATTTTTATAGTTAAATAGGTATTATATTTTTAGGATTATTAATTTCTATTCTAATGGGTTATTTTTATGCATTTTTGAATACCTATTAATAACAGCTTAGCGAATACAAACACTTAATAAAACCCTCATTGTACACCGTAGTGATTTTTTTTTATTCAAAATCATTCCCTTAAC
Organism: Pemphigus obesinymphae; assembly: GCA_025469235.1. Lineage (NCBI taxonomy): Eukaryota > Metazoa > Arthropoda > Insecta > Hemiptera > Aphididae > Pemphigus > Pemphigus obesinymphae. Next base: position 28,814 of record JAIPRL010001955.1, read on the forward strand.
ATTCTGTATAACTTAAATATTAAATGAATAATTATTTTTTCCCCCTCAAATAATATGTTAATGACCCATATAACATGAAATATGAGGTCATATTTTTTTTCGTAATGGACTGTTGTGTATTCGGCCTGTATATATATATATGTTATTTAGTATATAATATCTATATACTGTATAGTGTATATATATGCACATGTGTGCATATACGCACGCCTGTATATGCTTATGTTGCACTTTTATAATTTATACCAATTATAAAAACCAACATTTTTTTTGTGATAGCCAGTCTCGCTCGCGGGAGGTACCTGCAAGAAATCTCTTGGGGCAAAGATTTTTATGTGTGTCATTGCGTTCTATATGTTTTTGATTTTTATTAAAAGTGTTCTATGCTAAGTTTAACTGCGGTTTTATTTTATGGTAGCCTGCGAACCTCCGAGAGTAACACCTGGGAGTGTGGTTTTGAGGATAATAAATCCAGTGTTAAAACTTATTCTTAAACATTAAAGTACGTTATATTCATTTGTGTTGTCGCATACGTCAAAGTTTACATTGACGTATACGAAACTATTTATGTAAAAGTTTATTTTATACATTTTTAATAATATTTATATTATGTATATTATTATCATATCATTTATTATAATGTGTAGATACCTAATTAAATAATTGCTTAATATACAAAAACTTATTACATACAATAATTAATAATATTATTATTTATATGATTCACATCTATAAAGTTTATACCCACATGTATAAAAATCATACTCGAAAATGGTATAAAGATTATTGAAAAATGGTCAACAAGTTTTGATATTTTAACCATGTATAGTGCTATAGTAAATAATTATTGTGAATTTCAAATTTCTGGCATTCTAATTTTCCAATGTATAACAATTTTCGGCAAGGTTAAACACGATGAATTTTCTTTACACTTAAAAAAACTACTGGAAAAATTAAAAAACTCCCTATTTAAACTTAAAAGTACCGACTAGAATGGATATTTCATCAAATAAACTCTTTACCCAAAAAACGCTTACTCAATTCCTTCTATCTAAAAGATGCTCACAGAAAAAACTTTATTTATTTTAAAATTAATATCTTTTTTGTTACATTTAAAATGTAAAAATGTAGTAAAAAAAATTATAAGTTGAAAATTTGAAACATAGACTGAATGATTTCCGAGCAAATCGAGAAAAAACTTATGGGACCTAAATTTTTTTAGAATAGCGTATATTCACGAATTTTTTACCAATACATCATTAATAATGAGACTTGTCAGATTGTATGTTGACCTACTTTCATCTAAAACGTTTACTTCTACTTACTAGTCCAATTCTAGTCGTCACATTCAAGGTCCAATTTATTAATCAACCTTCTCTCGGGTGTCGTATAATGAGTCACTATCCACACACCAAGTAATTCAAAAAAATATATTATCCCGAGAAATAATAATTTAATAACTCATCTGTGGTAATTAGATGTAAATTTTAAAAGTTATCAAATAAGATTTATTTTAATACTAAGATATTTTTGGCCAAATTTATAGACAGCGCTAATTTTTTTCTAAAAAATTACTTAACTTATTTATTGAAAATATTATTTCCTTTATGATTACGTTTCATAGTTATATAACAGTGCAAATTCGTATTTCTATAACATCAGATGTACTTATACCTATAGTAAGAAACAATTAACACAGATCCCCTTGTTATTTATTATCATACCAATAAATTCAATTCAAACACAATGAATAATATTTTTTTACGAGATAAATACTGGGGAAAAATTTACCAATTTTTTGAATACATTTTCTATGAAGACAAAAATAATAATAATCTATTTTATGCGAACTATTTTGAAATAGTAATTGAAGAGATATTTGACACTGTAAGATTATGCAATACAGGTAAAATTATATGTATTAATATTCATATTCATAAATGGGTTTATAATTAAATGTGTGTGTGTATGTGTGAGTGCATAACAGACTGGATACAATGCTTAGAAAATTTTCACAGAATAAATTTAACTATTCGCGGGCTTAGAATAAAAGATTTCTAACTGACAATGTTGAAAAAATAGCTTTTTTGCAAATTCTCTTTCGTTAAATTTTTACACATTTTTTGGTCTGACAAACTTTTTAATATTGTTTATACTTAACTATAAGTATGTGTGTATTTGTGTAAGTGCATAGCAGTCTGTACAACAAAAATAGGATGTAATTTTAAAAAGATATTCAATGATTAATGATGGCTGTCAACAAGACTTAAAACTTATACTTATAGCTTACAATAGTATTTTAATGATGTTCACATGAAGTAGACATTCGTCTGTCAATAGAACATCAAAACGAAATACTTCTTAGAGCCTGTGATCAACACAGAAATCGTCGGGGACGTTCCCGTTGATCTTATAAGTTATAATGCAGGGCGACCGTAGAATGGTTTAGTGCTTTCAGGGCCGTTTCTGAAAAATGTCCATATAACTATCTACAGCATACATTATTATTCGCCAGTTTTACCTAAACATAATCCTAATATTTATATTTCCTGAATGTTCGTTTCCTAATAACGATTATCTCGAGAACATAAAATCCTGTAAAATTCTTTCAGTTATACATTCCTGAAAAATATTGAACCTGTAATTTTATCATTATGATAAATTTTTATCTCGAATGGGTTTTATTCTGATTTTTATGCGCTTCATTAAAAAAACTATAAATTAAATCTGCGGGACGACAATTTCAAAAATTGTATTAACATATTGTAATAGATAGTTGGTATTACTGAAAAAAATATCACTTTACTTAAAGACAGTGAAGTTATTTAAGCAGGTGCAGGATAGGCATTTGCCCCCCTTGTTGGCAGTGGGCCGAAATTCGACCAGATATGGGCCGGTGTCGGGCTATTTATGAGTCGCTGACATGATTCGTGCTAATAAGTAACTTAATTATTATTTTAGTGTATGCTGTATACCTAGTAATCATGGGCGCCCATTGGGAGGGTCAGGGGGGACATGTCCCCCTTCCCTGGAAAATTTCAAAAACCATGTAAAACGAAATTTCTGTGAACAATTTGGGTAGTTTATTTAAGATATTATCAGTATGAAAATATTAAATATGTGATTGGGGTAACCAACATTGTAGAAATAACCAATACAGCTAATCACTTTAATATTAGACTTGACATACCTCGAACATTTGGACATCAAAGTTATCGTTCAAATTATAATATTTCATCTGTTGAAGATTATTACCGAGTGTCCATATTTATACCATATTAATTAGACTTCATTATTTGATCATTAAGTTCTAGATTTAATGAAAATAATGAGACTCTTTTCAAATTATGTTGGTTATTTCCTTGTGAATTAGTTAAACTGAAAAAAAATTAATACCTTGAGATACTCAAAGATATTGAATATCATTTTAAAATTAAAAATATAAAAATTAATGGCTTAATTTGGTATGACTATTGGAAGTTGAAGTCTTAAACTTACCTATATAGCTGATATAATGCAAGATTATATAAAATTAGTAAAGGAATGTGAATATTTTCCTGAGATAAAACAATGTATAATAATGTATATTACATTGCCACCAACAACTTGTAGAGTAGAAAGATCATTTATTACATTACGGAAAGTGAAAACATGGACAAGATCTACAATGAGTAAAGAAAACTTGACGGGTTATGTATGATGAGTGTTCATAAAGTAAAAATTGACGACGATATCAAAAAATCTGAATATATTGATAAAGTAATTGATAAATTTGGCATTGAAAAGAGAAATTTACAATTTTTATTTGAAAATTGATAATATTTAAACCAACTCAAATTGTATTACTGCACTACGCACCTTTATATTCAATAAATAGTCTTTAATAATTTAAATGTATTATTTTATATGTTTCAGTTATTGATTTTTATTTATTATACTGCACAGGAATTTTCTATTGGTAGGGATTGACACAAATTGTATTATCTCAAAAAAAGAGACACTATTGGAATTGTAATGCAAAAAAAAAATCTAGGTACATTAAAAATCATATTTTTCCAGAACTAAAAATCCAATCATAACCCAACCATTGGAAGTTAAATCATAACATTCTTAGTTATCTAAATATTATATTTCAAAAAAGTTATAAATAAGTCAAATTTTTTTTGACTAAATGATTCTTTAGAAAGACCAAATCAGTAAATATAGAATTTTATCTGTACCTATGGATTCAGGGGAAGGACATGACACCTAACAAAAATTACCTAATATTAGATTATTACTAAAACTGGTAGTAAATTTAAAAATATTATAATTATTTTAATTTGTACTCCCCTCCCCCTGAAATTTACCCTATGAGCGCCCTTGCTAGTAATTATTACAAGCATGCTCGGCGTACTCGTAAAATAAATAATAATATTAAAATAGATGAATAGACGCTACAATAGTAAGGTTAGAACTTGAAATTTATAATAAGAACCTACTATTATCTAGTCTATTACTTGTTCTTTTACTTATTGCTTTCCACAATATATCAGTATAATTGAGAAAACAAATTAAAACCCGAGCGCTATAATAGCGGTTTGCACTGTGCTGTTTACTGTGTATACATCAATAGGTACTTCGTGTACCTATACTATATTTAGGTAACTACATATTTTACCACTGCCTATTTATTTTATGCATTCTTTAGTGGTGGTCTCCATAAATAAATATTAATATATATTTAATTTCTGTATATCTATTCCATAGTGCCCGGCCCAAACAAGTCCTGATCAACGAGGTTGGTACCTACCTTACTTACTTAGTCTGTCGCCTCATTTTTTTGTCAATATTCTTCCCAAAAATTAAGCTATTTGTACTTATTACTGTTTAAAGAGTTAGTTAGAATAAAGAAATTCTAACTCTTGGTGTATAATAATTGATCTATTTTGTAGAATAAAAGTATTCTATCTAAAACACTGTTTTCTAATGTTAGAATAAAAAGGTTCTATATCGAAAACAATATGCCATTGGTACAACAGTTATCCAGTATCCTTTTATATTATTGAATCTATTTTGCAACGTGGACATGTGGCACATTAATCATGTGATAAAAACAAAATTTAAAGATTTTATCTTAAAATAGATAAGTACTTAGTATATATTACTAATATTTTATATTACCATAATATTGTTTATACATGCGTGTTATGTTTAAAAATGGACCAATGATCGAGAAGTCAGAAATTATTAAAGTGGCATTAATTTTAAAAACATGAAATTAAAATTAAATGAAGTTATAGTTAACTCATTCGAAATGTAAGAAAAAATTGTTAAACTTAAGAACTTATTTGTTTTAGAGTTTTAAAAATTATAGTGCTGAACCAAATTTGTAGAAATCGTTAATTTCTGGGTTATGCGAATAAATCTGTGCGAAAACGGTAAATACCTACTTTCGCAACACCATAATATTACATAATTATCTATAAAATTTTTTTTGTCGTTTATCACCACGTTTTTATTAGTAGATTTTATCATACTTAAAACATACCTTTAACATATTTAAAATTCGGTAAAAAATGCATAAAAGTAATTGTGGACAGATGGTTTTAAACCAAACCAACATAATGTGTTATCTTTAGCCTCCCTATTCTTTATAATTACTGTATAATTGGACAACAAAATAAAATGAATAGTGTAGACTCTGATAAATAAAATTTTTATTTTTAAATAACATTCAAAGTTAGCTGTATAATCTTGTATTACTGAAATTGAAAGTTTTCAATTTACAAAAACCAAACTTACACCATTTTGTTTATTATAGAGAATTTATCAAAAAAAAGTACTTAAATATTACTTTTTTTTCTTGATTATGTTGAAGTTAACATTTAAAAAAAACGTATAGGTAGGTAAAAATTGCAACCCCTAAGTGTCGAATTTTGAAAAATCCTTATTTACTACGTCTATGTCATTAAAGAAATATTCTCTAAAAATTTCAGTTTTCTAACACCTGTTCTACTTATCCACAGGGCCATCTTGAAGAAAGATTTTTTTTTTTTTTTTTTGGTGGTGGGGGGGGCGGAGTGAAAAAAAATAATAGTACTTCTCTTAAAAACTTAAAATAAGCAAACAAAAAAAAAAAGGTAAGAAATCATTTTTTTCCCCATTTTGCAGACTAGAATCACAATAATTTTTAGTTTGTTGACTTAAAATTCTGAAAAATACTTCATTGCTGCATAATTTTCCGACTAATTCCAAAATTTAAAACAAGAACAAGCAAAAAAAAGACTATTGATTTTTTCTACTTTTTTCTTACTGCTTTCCAAAGTTAGGATAAGGGTGAGACACCCATTCCCGAGACGGTCCTGCTTATCCCTCCCTTTAAAGTCAAGTTTTGAAAATTAGCCCAAGAAACTAAGTTGATTTTGATGAATTCATTGACGCAACTCATTTAAAACAGTTGAGTTGTTCTTGAGATTAGCTAGGTACCTACTTCGACCATATAATCAATTACGTACCTATGCCTTTATATATTAGTAGATATAGATTATAAAAATAAATAAATAATCAATACAATATTTCCTATCGATCGATATTTATATGAAAACTAAGGTATAAATTTGTGATTTTATATTGATACTTGAAAAAAGCCTAGTCTTTAACGTATTTTTTATATTGGGGCAGTTCGTCTCGAATGTATTAAAGAAAATTTAGGAAGACCAGCAAAAGTTTGAATAAACTTTGACTAGAATCAATTATATCTGAAAAATCAAATTTTGAAAATACATTCGTTTGAATCTGTTTTCATTTAAATCTTCATTTATTGGTATGACAGAACATAGAAACTTGGATAATTGAACCACGTTTTTTTTAAATTTACAATACTTTGAACAAGCAATAGTTTGAATAATCAATAACTAGATACGTTCATTTTTAAAAAAGCGACCTTTGAAAATGCATACGTTTGAATCTCATTCACTTCAAACTTCATTTCTTGATTCGATATTTTACAGAAACTTCAAAACTTTAAATAATTAAATTCTTGAATCAATTATATTTTTAAAAGCAAATTTTGAAAATACATAGTGTGGCATGCCCTGTGTACAAATGTGTGACGAATTTGAAATGTTTAAATTGCTTAATTATCTCTAGTTATCATTGGAGTGGGCACGTTCGCTATCATACTTTATTTATTAAATTTTTTACTTTATTTTAATGATAACTTGAATGGTGTACATATTAGAGGATACTGAACCAAAATTTATCCCGTTGAAATGGTGTTTCAATTATCTATTGTGCCAGAGTTTTACTGAAACCAAAAAGTAAACTGGAGAGATTTATGGTTTACCTATCTGTGTTGTGCTTAGTGGCAAATATTATAACAATATTATGGTCTACCAAAATAGTTATCATATAATCGTGTATTCAAAATACACCATTTAAAATGTTGTCGGTTTAAGATTGAAGATATGTAATTTATAACCATAGGTACGTTGTTTATTGACAATGTCGATTCAACACAATGCTTTTTCTATAGTAGGTACGACGATTATTTAAACATCTATTAAAAATCAAACCATTTCAAACTTTTGCTATGCATCCAACATTTATCAACATTGATTATTAATGATTAAACGAAAAATATCAATAAATTCATTTACTGATATTTACTTTAGTGGATTCACTCGAATGTGGTTTCAGTGAAATACCTACTACAGAGTAAAATTAAATTAAATACCACAATAAACAAGTTCACAATATAATAATAAAAAGGGAGTTTGAGCATCCATAAGACTCAAAGTTTAAATAAATAATTCAAATTTGATTTAAAGATGATCATATGATAATTAGTATCAAATATCAATAGATAGTATAATATTATAATACGAGTATATAGTAATAAATATGTAAAATAAACAAAGGCATTAATCATGATAAAAAAAAAAACAACTTGTTTTTAGAAAATGCCAAAATATCAATTTATAAATACCACAATATATGCTTTCATAGTTACTTATATAGGGTTTTAAATAATAATTAAAACTAGTAAATTATTATTAGTAATAAATCACATTTATAACTGTGTACATATCCATATTTCAACAACTATTTTGCGTTACCCAACTGAAGATTATAAATAAGATAATATTATTGTTGGAATAATGAATGATGGCACATAAAAGTTGTAATGATCCGGTAGGTAAACGAGTATCGTTTTATCGCGAGAGTATCTTGAACACTAGGTATGTTTTCATTTTTTCAGTGGAATTTTGTCGTAACATATAATAAGACTTATATTATACCAGTTCATTTATTTAAACATTTTTCAATCGTGATATTTCGATTTATCTTAAATTTTCTTAATGTTATGAAACTTTTTAAACAAAATTATGTTCAAGTTTATTGAAAATATAAAGTAAATTTAAAAAAAATTCATTTAAACAAAAGTGAACTTTTTTCGTTTCATTCACTTACTTTGAACTTAGTTCATTTAAACTAGTTCATTCCAAGGTCTGGTTTTAGGTATACCTATGGATACCTTTAAATATTTTGTGGTATTGAATTGGATCTATTCGGTATACGTATATAAGAAAGATAATCTTTTTTATTCAACAGTTTAAGTATTAATTATACATTTTAAATGTGTTAAAATTTTCACAGTTTATTTACAATTTTTTACTATTTCTAGTAGATTTTAAAGTCATGAAAGAAGTAGTGTTCGGTTTTAAGACCTGAATACAAATCTACATGGTCCATTATCAATATTATTACTTAAACTAGTAAAAAAAAAATAATAATAATAATTTAAAATGTCAATTATTATCATTTATTAGATATCTAATATATATTATTATTTTTAAACATTTTATTTTAAATTTAAAAAAATGATTATCCAAGGCCCAATCTATTTTTTTTTTAAATTAAAATTTGCATTGGCATTTAAAATCTTGGACTTTAGTAAGTGTACATTTACTATTTTATTTTGTAAATAAACCTACATATTTCATAGTTACTGTGCACCTCTATTGATTGTTATTATTGTAAACTTTTAAAATATTTAAATTTAACTTGTAAGCCAAGTGATTACATAGTACCTACATTCTATAAAAGTATTTCAAGTAATTTTTTTTTTTGACACCTATTTATATTAAAATATTTTTATGAACTATATGAACTAAAGAATAGATAATGTTCTTTGTTATGTAATTTAAGAAATTGCAAGATTCTACCACAGAATATAAAATCTACCATAAATAGTATCAATACATTAATACCGCATAAAACAGTTTCTGTATAAAAAATTACAAAGTAGTAATTTACATGATTATCAATTTATACTCGTATTCAATTGTGAAAATCTAAATTCTAGATTTTATAATGAAATAATTCAAATATCCTCAGATTACACCTGTGTAATCAATGCCCAAATTAACTAATAACGGTTTCGAACACCTGAATTGCCTTCTAATTTGTACAATAATGGTGTCCAAAGTTTCAAACACCTAAATACATCAAGAAAAATGATTCTGGTTCTAAGTCTTTTAATTAATTTTAACTCATAAGTAGTCAATATTGTGAGTTGGTACAAAGATCCAGTTCACTGTCATGAATACAATTGTTTTTTTGTAAATACTGTCAACTTTCCAAATAGTAATTTTGTGTTTTTATTTATTTTATTTTTTTGTGTCGCGTTCAAAATTGTTACGTGTAAACATATAAACACTATCAAATCATTCCTAATATAAAAATATTAAACATATTTTACTAATAGCAAATACATATTTTTATGAACCTGGTGAGAAATACTAAAGACTTTTAATATATAGGTTATACCTAATAATATGTATTTACTACCTAAATATTATATAATATGTACTTTTAATTATTATTTTGAGACTACAAAAAGAAAAGAAAAAATCCATACCCCCACATATTCAGACAACATAATATTAATTGTAGTTCATATTTTTTCAAAGGACAAATCACAAAATCAAGGAAAACAAAACTCAGTATAAATACTATATTCACTTTAATTAACAAAAAAAATATTAATAATAAATAGTTACAACATTTTAATTTCATAAGGAGTATGTTTTATTATATTTATAGTTTTAAATGAATAAGAATTAATTTATAATATTAATATTATGATTGAAAATTAATATTAAATTCCACAGGTTGAAGAATAATTTAAAATAAACAGTAACTTATACCTAAAATTATATGAACTGCATAGATACGCAGATAGCAATAAAACGCATATAAAATATGTATGTTACGACAAATGGATTCTAGTGTTTTATGCTTGGTGACCTGTATACTGTACAGTATGATAGTCAGTGCAATAATAAGGTATCTTTTCGCCATGATAATATATACTGTGTGGACTGCACACAATAATAGGTATGGTTTAGTATACTGCTATGACTTCTGATACAGTACACACTATCTATGAAGTATATGTTACATTCTAGTTTTAGTATAACGTCTTTTTATACATGTATAGATGTGTATAATTTTAAAATCAGTCATGTGTATGTTTGAACTATTGAATATACTTAATTTATTTAAATATCTTTTAAAACTATAAACATACTTAAGTTATTTATATAATTTTATTAGCCACAATTTATAAATGTTATACATGTAAATATTTACACAGTTAAATATTTATTTTTAAAAATATTAAAAAAATATAATTAATTATAGGTATATAAAATATATATTATATAAATGGGAACCGCCATTATTAGTCCTTTGCCATGATTAAGAACCTATAGAAGTAAATAAATAAACTATTTTCGTTATAAATTTCTTATTTTTTCAAACTTTTTTTTTTTTAAACTTAAATCACATATATTGTATGAAAATATCAAGTTTCTGTAAAAATATAACAATTAAAGTAAAATAATTAATGGCTAATTAGAGTAATATTGTTAAAATAAATAAATCATGTATTAGTTAGAGTTTGTGTTAAGTGAAAACCTATTAACTTATAATTAATATCTACGATCTCGACGTCCTCTACCACCACCTCCTCTGCCCCTGATGCCGGTAGCAGTGGCGTTTTGACGTCCTCTACCACCATCTCCTTTGCCACCACCACCACTACCTCCACTGTGATGTCCATGTCTAGGAGAAGGTGATTTGGTTCTACGTGTTCCAACATGATCACGTGATCGACTACGTGAACGGCGTCGACGCAATCTTCGGCTATATAGATATTTACGTAATTCCCGGGAAATTGGCTTTAAATGCATGAAATTACAAAATCCACTACGTGTGCACTCTCTAGAAATTAATTATATTTTAGTTATTACAATCCCTTACTCATTTTGAACTTTAGATGTTATTCTTACCCCATTTCATACTGACGACAACAAGCCTCACGAAAATCTGTTACAGGACTTAACTCAGCATAAACTGGACGTCCACCAAACCATCGGTTATTTAAATCATTAACAGCTGCTTCTGCATTATCTTCTCGGCGGAACTATATTTTTAAATATTTAAAAATAAAAAAAACAAAATATAATGTTTTGTATGGATTGATTCTATAAGTAAGTTGTTAAAAAATTAGACATCCATTTATTACACCAACAAAAATTAAACAGAAATATGAGGAAAATTCTTAAAAAATTGCCTATTAAATAGTAGTTCTATAATATACCAAGTTCAAAAGTCACTCTAGGAGCTTGCTAAATTCCCGATTTCTAAACGTATTTTAAATAATAATCTATAATTGCATAAATTATTTTCAATCAATTTATTTAACACATTATATTTAAAGCTAACAAAACAAATAAAAATTGGAAATATTGTGATATTGGTAATCACAGTAAACAGGAACATCCCAAAGAAAAAATTTTTGTGGGGGGGGGGAGGTGAACATGTGAAAAAACAATATAATACTTTTCTTTATAACTTAAAATAAGCAAAAAAAACGTAGGTAATCTTTTTTCCTCCTTTGTTTTGCTGACTAAAATTCTAATAATTTATTGTTTGCCCACTTAAAATTTCGAAAAATACTGCTGCAAAATTCCAAAATACTTCATTCAGAACGTGTAAGCATACAGTTGTAAAATATACATCTAATATTAAAAAAATAATAGAATAATAATGATAAAATCTCCGTGGTAAAATAATTATTAAACTATTAAATTAATATTAACAATTGTATGTGTGTATATTCTGTATAGGTACCTGATTAATTTTCTTATTTACTATAAATCTAATATAATAATTTTCTTTGTATAGATGAAGGTATTCTAAATTGTATCATGTAATTTGTATTTTGTAATATTGTATTATATTGTATTATATATATTATATATTGAACTCAACATTTCCATTACAATCTAATGCTTACAGGGGATATGTGACATATGTGTATACATTTAAAATGTTTTATTTATTTGTTCATGTTTAGAAGGTTACAAAAAATAAACAAAATAAATAAAAATACCTACTCCAATAAACAAGTTTTATAATTATTAAAATTATTAAAGAAAAAGCTACAGACAAACAAATATGCTAGATCAGCTATACTCGACCTTATTTTTACTTAGACCACGTACAAACATTTATTAAGATACAATATTGTTATTATTAATTAAGATGACAGTAAGTATGAAGTAAGTGTGACAAAATCACCCCATAAAAATTTTGATAGAACAAAATCTCCCGGTACAAAATAAAACAATATAACGCATATGGTTTTAGAAATTTTTAAATATGCACATGTAAAATAAAAACGTGTACATTTGAAGTGCGACCAAAATACCGTTGAGACGCGTTGAACAATATAAAAATTAAATATATAGATAATCAAAATATGATATTAGGTATAATATTTATTTTTATTAATATTTAATATTATGTCTGACATGTTTTTTCTTTAAACTTTATACAAGTATTCTTCAGTAAAATTATAGCATGTTATTATTTATTTTTTGTCACAAAACCCCTTCCAATGTCTTGACAATAATAGGTTCCTACTTAATAAAATAAATAATAATACGGAGTGGTCAGAAGTATAGAAGTGGTATTTAAACAAATAGTATCTATTTGTATTTATATTCATGTTTCGCCACTTTTTTCATTAATTTTTATATTATTTATCTCTGGGAGGATTTTGTCCTAGATTGAAGGTGATTAGGGGGAGGGATAATTTAGAAAAGATAAAAATAAAACAATTAAAATATATATTAAATTATACATTATATATATATATAATGTAATATAAATTAGTGAGATTTTTGATATTGAACAAATTCTTTCAATATATTTGACAAATCCGGTTTATACTTTATAATTGCTGCATACAATAATAGGTCATCAAAATGAAAAATCAGTAAATTCATATATACATTATTTGCATATTTTATTTTAGAATATGTAATAATGATTTACAAAGATATTTTGATTAAGGTAGCTAAATAGTTTGAAAATATTGTATAGATTGCTTGAGAAATATCTATATCATCTTATTTAGCTTTTGTTAAAGTTGTAAAATTATAAAATATTTGGTTCTGTATTTACTTGTAATAGATTTTTAGTTTTTCTTTAAAAGCAAAAACTTTATTCGCTATCTGTGAAATAATTTTATTTCCCCCTTGTAAAACTTGGTTACGCTTATTAAGTTTTTCTGTAATATCACAAATATAAGCTAAAAGACACCACTATTCATCATTTTCAAGTTTATTATCAATTTTATTATTTTGTTATAAAAATTAATTAATTAATTATTTCTAATCGTAAAAAAAAACTTTTCAATAAGTTCTTTTCTTCTACTTGACTAACATAAAGAAGTAAATAAAATAATGTCACTATAATTACATTTCTTCCAAAAGGCTTTTAAATGACTGTGGTTTAGTTCTTTTGCTTTAGTTTTACATTATGGAATCTACTTTTGGAATAGAGACGCTGCTTATTTGCCTCTATTATGTAATGAATATTATATTATATATTATTATATTATATTGATCACAAATAGTATAACAAGATTTCGCGTAATCGACACAGTAACATGTGAAATTACAAAAAAATGTAATGAAAAAAAATAATCTACATACAATTAATAATATTAATATATAATTTAAATAATTATAATATAAACAATATACATACCTTAATATAAACATTTCCAACGAGATGATCTCCTAAATTGTCACAAACATTCATCTCTTCGATTTCACCATACTATATAAAAAATAATTAAATTAATAAATAAAATACAAATAAAAATAAAACTTTATTGCAGTGTATATATTTTAAATACCTATACTATAATATATTAAAAACAAATTAAATCTGTCATAAAGTAATACATTTTATTTAAGAGAACATCAAATTATATTTTAACTGTCACTGTCTAGATAATAGGCAATATCACAATACACAACACTCAAAACTGTGATATTTATGTTAAAATTAGAGTTGAAATATCTATGACTAATTTTAATAGGAAGAATATTTTCAAGTTTTGCATGTCATAATGTTATTTTATATTGTAACAAAAATGATAATATAATACATAACATACATTTTATAGTATCACTATAATGAATATAGGGAAAAATGAATACCACGATCTAAAAATATCAAATTAAAATTTTATAAGCATTATAGTTCATTCAATAAAATAAAAACTGTCCAAATATAGATGATGGAAATAATTGGTGCATTCTCTCATTTACATTCAGACAGAACAGTGTAGTATGATCAGTATTATTATTTTAGATTTAACAACAAAAATAATTTGTTATATTCAAAGAATGATTATGAGCAAAGTTTGGAACCAAAATATATTATGTATACATATTGCTCACCACAGCAATGCTCAATCCTCCATCAATGTGCTCCCAATAAGGTCTAATGAATACAAAAAGAAATTGATATATTCACATATATACTAAATATAAACCAAAATATAATATCTTGCATATTTAGTATCATAGGAAAAAACCAATTTGTTATAAATATTTGAAGTCTCCAAAGTTATAATTTTGCAATAAAATTACAATAAACCATTTCCTAAGTTGATAAAAATAATAGTTATAATAATAATAATAATAATAATAATAATTGATAGAAATAATAGTTGATAAAAATGAGTTCATAAAAATAATAATTATAAAATAAAAAGAAGACTTAAATCATAGAAATTTTTAAGACTATTGTTTTTTAAATATAATAAGGTAAAATTGAACTAGATATTACATTTTCAGGAGTTAAAACTTAAAATTGCCAATTTAATTACATAAAAATAAAAGAAGAAAATGTTTAATTTTTGTACAATATTCTGTGTAAAAACATGTTTCACACAAATAATGAAAAAAGTATAAAGATAAATGATAATAACAATGATCTATTTAAAACACAACCCAAAATATACAAAGCTTTGAAAATACAATGCAGCACACTAGCAACCTGAAACTCTTCAGAGAAGTTGTTAATGTTCTGTTCCATAAAAAGTGTAGTATTTGTTGTGTTGACAAATGTATACCATACCATTTAATCATGGTCAATTAGTTTCCAATAAATATTTCCTAATAAAAATTCCATTTTACGACTTAACACTAAATTCAATGCTAAATAGTTTGAACAAACAATCAGTCTGTTGAGTGCTCCATATAAATTTCCACTTACTAACTATACTATATGCTTGTGGTCAGTTTGAACCATGGTTATTTACTCAGGTTAAGAGTCGGCATATATTTCTCTATAGTGAATTTTAACCCGCATGAAGTTCATGTGAACTAACAACGCTGCTTGTTATGGGACCATTGGTAAGTGAATAAGTGATCAAATTTTAACATAATGTTTATTTTATTTCAGAGTTTAAGTTATTCAAGTTAATACATTTACTATATTTTATTGTATATATTATTATATTCTTGTAAAATATTCACAAACTGGCAGTCTGAAATATTAAGCGGTAGTGTGATAGTAATCGGTAGTTGTAGTAATGAACAAATACCTCTACCATAAAATTTTGGTAAGTATTTTTTTATTTAGTTATATATTAAGAAGACTGAATTATTTCAAAATTAAATATTAAATTTGCCTTTCATCCATATGTGAGAATATGTCTTGGTATTATTATAAAGAAATGTGTAAAAAAAACATTGTACATACTGCAAATTTAAGGAAAATTAACAGAAATACCAGCACAACATCTTAATCTGATTTAAATGTCTAAAATTAGATTTTAAAAGATTTTTAAATAAATATTTATACATACCTAACTATATTTATATTGCATTTTTTATAGACCTAAAGTTGTTTTTATCGGTTTTATACATCTGCATCACCTATATTGACTGTTGAATCTACCTACAACTATTTTGAAAAATGTTTAAATATTATAAGTCATAACTGTAATAATTATGTATTATTTATTATTGCCTTGTTTGTTTCAGGATAAAAGAATTTGCATGAAAAATTCATCTTAAAAGCTAACTTATTTCTTTATTAAGTTAACTTTAAAAATTTTAAATTAGCTATTTATTATTTTAATCAGTAAACATAAGCTCACTCTATGAACATGTTAAATTCCTGATTTTTATAATATTACTTAATATTATGAAAAGACATTAAGACGACACAACACTCATATTTATTGTCTTCATCTTACACACAAAAAATAGCCTTATTGGGTTTTGTATTTCAAATATTATTGCAGGTTATTATATATATATTATTTCTTGGAAATTACTTACTATAAAAAATAATAACAATAATATAATCTGCGATTAACTTGAATTTTTTTTTTTTGATAAATTATATATTTATTAATAGGGCCCGGAAGTTCATGCATTTACATATTTTTACTGAATGGACCAAAAAATTGCTAGATCAATTCTAAATTTTAATTATCCCTTTACAAACCCAAATATAGAATTAAATTTAGTCTATTATTGCATATTCCAAGATTTTTTTTATTTATATACATATTTTAAAAATTTTTCTTTATTTAACCAGTATTATAGTCTTGTATAATGTAATTGTCAAAATAAATTACTTTTAAACAGCATTTCAATGATAAAAATATATATATATATCAATAAATGATAATAATATAATAAATAAAATATAAAATGTATAATTGTGTCTGAGGGTGGCTCGGATAATGGATAACAGACCTGTATATTTTCTACCAGATATGTTTAAATTTGTAAATTTCCAGATCTTTTTCTATTATTGAAATGTAAATAACATGTTTCTCAGACATCATTATGTCAAATGCTAAAGTGGAGTCAGTTCGAGATTTCTCGTTATTTTGTTTGATGTCTATCAATAGTGAATACCGAGTGTTAGTATTTTTAGTTTAAATTGTATTTTTAAATTACATTGCCAAAATTGCAAATGCCGAAACTAAAATCATGGGCAACAAATATAGATAAAAACTACATTACTGAATTTGGTGAACACATTTTTGCATTTAATGGTAGTATATTGTTTTATTAGATATGCAAGATAAAGGTGAAGTGCGAAAAACGTTTTAATGTTTTTCAGCACTTATGTACTGAAAAACATATTCGATACTCTCATCATCAAATAAAATATAAATATTAAATTCAACAGCTAATTGCTGCTCTGATACAAAAATATGATTTTCAAAGGATATTAACATTTTTAAGGCATATTTTAGAGCACATTTTAGTGCCTTTAAGCGCATAAGTGCATGCATATTTCAGTAGTTTTTAGTACATACACTTCCGGGCCCTATTTATTAATATAATCTAGGTATACAATTTATTGTGGCTGACCGATTCTAAATATTTGGGAGATAAAGCGAAGAAGAAAAAAATGTATTAAGTTTTTTATAAGTGTATAAATAATGAAGAAATAAAATTCTAAATATTTTAGAATCAGTGTGATGATATTATAATTTTACAATTTAATATATATTTTTTATTTCTGAGAGCAAGGAAATGCAGTTTTCCTATTGAGTAATTTAATATATATTTTTTTTTTGCATCATGTTCCATCTCCTTATTTATTTCAGAGCCATCATAGAAAAAAAAATGAGGGGAGCAAAATGCAATAAATACTTTTTTTTATACATACATATTATAATGTTCATTACTTACCCCTTTTGTTACAAATAAAACTCTAAAACGAAATTCTAGGGATGGTTGTCCCACTTGCCTTCTTACAATTTTAATACTCGATAACCTTATTTACAATATTTATACATTTTTTACATTATGAAATAACTTTACATTTTGTCATTTCTTGTCTTCCTATAATAATATAATGTAATAACTATTGTAGTCTAGTGACTATTTGCACTTTAGTTAACTAATACACAGTTTTGAGTTTAAAATTCTTATCTTGTTTCTAACCTGAGTAGATAACCGTAGTTTTAAAATTTATTAAATGTTAAGTAATTGTTTGTACTTTTATTATATGCATTTATGCGTTTTTTTTTATTTTTGGATTAGTTTTAAATTAATTTACTGTGAAAATTTGCTATATTATGTAAGTACCTAAACGTACCATTGTCTCATTGGTACTCGTTTAGACAAAATACTTTAACATATTAAAAGAGTGTGTGACATTTTTTTAATAAAAATAAAAACTTAAATACAACAAACAATCAAATATTAATACACTTTATATAAACATGGACAATAACTTTTAATAACTAATATTAATGGTGTTCGAGCACCCTATTGTTTTTGCGGTTTTAGACCAATAAGTGGAAGATTAGTTTACATACTTCCTGATATTCGATTATTATTTTGAATATATGTATGAATTTATTAGCTCTTTTCCAGGTTATGTAGAAAAAATAATTTTCATTTTCACAATTTAACAAACTTTAAAATCTAAATTAAAAAACAATAAAATCTTTTTTTCAATTGTATATTAAGTTGTAAAAGGTCAAATATATTTCCTACATAACCTAGTAAAAAGGTTAATAAATACAAATATTTTGACAAAATTTAAATTAAACTACTGGAAGTAATTGAAAAAAACATTCTCTTTTAGAAATTTACACTAGTAAATTGTAGGTTTAGGAGGAAAATTTAAGGAGCATTTGAAATTTTTGAAAATTTTAAGTGATTATAGCTCTCACACACTAACATTTATAAATGTACTAGTATAACCCATCCTATATTATATTATAATTAATTGCCAAATTTTCAAATTTTGTGCTCCAACAGTCTCTTATTAAAAAATATTTACTATAGAAAAAAAATGTAATAATTTTATTCGGTGGTTATGTAACTTCACTGTAGTAATAGGTCATCATATACAGGCACGGATTTTATACAGGTGTCATGACCCCCCCCCCCTCAACAAAGATTAGGTCCTTTATGTTTACCTAAAATTATGCATAAATTTCACTCCCTTCTTTACTACTAGTACTCAGTAATTTGATATTCATTATAGCAGAATATGATTTTAACAGAAAGATGGTAACTTGCCTTTGAGTTTCAAGTAACAGGTTTCAATTTATAGATTTATTATATTTATATTATTAACTATCAATGAATCCAACTTATCGCTATATTGGGCTGTTCATCATCATTTTAATCAATGAATAACTACCATTTAGATTATTCGTATCTACAGACCAATTGATGTATTAATTACAGCTTTAGCTAGCGCCTATTCCTATTTCAGAACTGTTTGCTACCCAAGATGCAACAACCGTTTGTTATTAGCCAATTATACACAGTGAGAGTAAATTTCAATATGGGTACTATAATATTACACAGATATTTTCTGTCTCCATTTATCTAACAATGAATATAAAGATATTATAATTTAAATTGTGACATTAAGTTTAAATTTAGAGTTTAAAATACCAATAATTAAATTATATTATTTTTATAGAAAATTATAGATAGACGGTAACAGTTATATGTGGTATGGTATAGGTGTGTGTCCTATTAAAAATAAATTAAAATATTTAAAAAAACATGATTATCATAATAAATAAACCCTATTATAATTACCTTGTCTTCACATTCTACAAAAACATCTTCAAAAAAGTTATCATAATGCACTTGCATCTCTTCATCAGTAACATTTGAAACCACTAAAATATAAATGCTAATTAATAGTTATATAGGTACACAAATAATAATTTAATAAGATTTATTTTGCATGCAACAATTAAATGATACAAAATTCAAAGAAGCATTTTATAATTTTTATTTTATATTTTATTATATACTCTGAATAGTATAAGAATGAATGGACCTGGTCACACTAATAGTCAACCAGCTCCACCTTGCAACCTCACTATATTCCGACACCACAAACATTGCATACAGTAATGATATTTATTGACCATTGATATACACCATCTTCAAGTAATGACACGTATAAGGTACAAAAATGATTTTATTTATCAATAACACAATCATCTACATTGAAATCAGCATTCTGTCATACCATCATACTCTTAAATCAATTTTTATTGTTTGAAACTATTAATATAACTTGTTTATTTGGGGTATCGCTATATAGTGGTAACCGTATTCTTTGTAAGTCAGTATGAGCAGGACCTGGGCTGCTGCTGCTCATTGATTCTATATTCTAATTCATATTCTGAGCAAAATATATTAATATGTTTAGATTATATTATATGATCATTCAATTTAATATTTAGTTAAATTAGTAATATATTTTTGTAATACTTAGAAAATTATAATATAATAATATTTTGGTATTTGTAAAATAAACATAACAGATACGATACACACAATGCACTATAATCAAATAAAATATCCAACATATATTCAAATGAACCACCCACATTTTATTCAAAAATCCCACATTTAAAACACGACGTTATAACTATATTACAATAGGTATATATATAGGTAATAAAATGAGTAAAGAATTTGGTATTTATCTGTTATACGCACGCCAATCGCCAATACGAGTTTTTCACTGTTTTGTATTTTAATGTAATTCACTTATATTGATAATTATGTATTATATTGTATTGTATTATATTTTAATGGTCATTTACAGACCATATCAGCTTGGTATATATGTCTGAACCGAAAGACGTACATATATTATATATTTATAAATATATGATAAATTATAGTAGATTAGGCGATAACAAACAACAATAATCTAGATGAATTACTACACGAAAACGGCAACTGGAAGGGTATAACTGATAGGCACTCAATTTTTACACAATAAATTATTTTATACATCATTTAAAAGTATACAATTAACTGTTAGTGGGTTTTTTTGGAGTTATTGTAAAAATTCTACGTCAGCATCAAATAATTAATTATTATAATAATTAGTAAACATAAAGTAAAAATATTCATTAAAAGTCAAATTTGAGTGTATATTCTTGACTAAGATACCTAATTTGAAATTCTTACGGATAGTGATTCCCAAAGTAATATAATCTTACCAGATAACTGGTAAGGATTGAAGGAATAATGGATCAATTGGAATTGAAAAAAGTATTATACAAAATTAAAATGCTTATAAAAATGAAAATACGAAAATTTGGTCACTAATATTGAGGTTATCGAGGACCACAGATAAAAAGCAAAAATTAAAATTTTGATTTACACTGGTAAAAATCGTCATTCTCCCGACGTTCATAGCACTTAGGGTTAAAAATATGTTTACGCATTTTTTATTTTGAACAATTTGACAATATTGTAGAAAGATGAAATAAAATATAAATTTATAAATTTTAGAGAATAAAATTATCTATCACCTTAAGTGGCCAATTTTTGATTTATGCATTTTTAAAAGTTTTAAGAGTTCTTAAAAATCATTTTTTTCTTTTTTATTCTTTTTAAATAACTATAAATTTAAAAAAAATTAATATATCAAAATAAAAAAAGAATATGCGAGGGATTGGATAATCTTATTAGCTCTAATTGATTTTTATTTCGTATTTCTAACATTTTTGTAAATTTATGAAAATGAGAAATGCTAATGCAAGTTTTTCATTGAAAATGTGTAGATATGACGTTCTCTTAAATTAATATTGAAATGAGAGTGCCAAAATTAAATCACATATAGGTATTTTGACCATTTTATGGGTTATGAATAATTATACTATAGTTTTGAATGACACTAAAATTCGTAGTTCCCAAAACGTATAGAATTTATAGCACTAAAAATATTTATCAGAAAAGTATTATATATAAAAACTGCAACAAAAATAAATAAATAAAAAGACATGTTTTTAAAAATAGGTGGCTAACAAGTTTATTAAGGGGATCTTTAGTAATTATATCTTTTTAATTTAATAAAGTATTTGGTTTTGTTATTGAGGACTTTTACTAGGTAAACTTATTCCATTTAAATTGTTTGTGATTACTTACAGTGTGATCCATCAGCAGACTTCGCAGAATTTTGTGGATTGACATATAGATTTTGCAATAGTACAGTCTAAAAAGAAAAATAGACAATTATCATACAGAATTACTGGACAATGAAATTTTAGCATACATATAATTAAAATCTTCAAATTTTTCTTTTAAATTAACAACTAGGTAGGTATGTATATATATTAAAAAATAAATCTGTATAAAGTTACTATAATCAATTATTTTACCTTTTTTGTTAATTAAAATATAAAAGAAAAAACCTACTTGTTTGACACAATTTTCAAGGATATTCAAAATGTTATGAAATTAGAAAAACAATTGAAGAATAATTTAATTATTTTAGGTAACACTATATTTACTGTACTTGTAATTTTTGGCCTTTACCAAAGTATACATATTTCCAACAGGTAATATTTCTTTATTTTAAAGAAAAAGTTTGTATAAGTATACGTTAGTTAAATTAAATCATTTTACTACTTACAGTAATTTACACTTTTAATACCATGATAACACTGCCCAAACATTGAATTGCCAAAAGCAACATACATTAAAACATTGGATAAGAAATCATTTACTGATAGTGTACAAGACACCAATTGGCATCGAGTACGTCATTGTAGCATGAATTGATATCTGTGCGTAATTCATATATTAATGAACTAGGTATTTACAAATGTCTTTATTATAAATCATATATTTTATGTTTATACCAACAATGTTCAAAAATCATAATGATTATAAACAATAAAACAAAATATTTTTTCATGTTTTTTGGGAGATAGGATAACAAAAAAGTAGGTAGGTAGGTACCAATTATTTTTAGTTTATTTCCAATAAAATAAAATCACCAGTATAGATAAATAATATAATATTGAGTATTCTAATGTAAATTCAAATCATACCATCCATACCTGACTGAATGCCGGCTTATTATGTATTCTTGAACAACGATCACCATGTCGGCAAGCTCCGATTTTGAAATAAAATGAACAATTAACCCTAAAGAATATGTACACATGTATTAAAATATATTTTTAATTTTCAATAAATTAATATGTATGGACGTTAATATAAGGTAATTTAATTCTGGTCAAATACTCTAACAAGATTTCCAAAGAATGTCTTTCCACAAGACACAAATTATCCAATAGATATGTAGGAATGAGTTTGGATGGATATCCATTCGATATGTTAAATAACCATACAACACCATATTTATATCGTATGGCATTTGATTGAAATGCGGTTTTCAAGAGAGTTAGAAAATACTGATTTATCTATATACATTATTTTCAATAGAAACTCAGATTTTTACTAATAGATTGTAAATATTAATAAATGTTTGCAAGTTTTACTGCATAAGGTATTACACACCGCAAAGATAAATTGAAAATCAATATCAGAAAAAAATATTAATCATAATGTTCAGACTTAAAGTTATAAGTATTTCACCTATCTATCGTTGGCTGTGCGTTATCAACAGAGTTTATATACACCGACCTCTTACATAATCTTGACTTGGTTAGCGTAGCACACTCAGTCTCGTATAGCTGTATAGGTATGTAGGTAGGTAATTCGATTTCCGTTCCCTGATCAAAAAGTTTTAAGGAGCGCTTGCTGTCGTATATGCGCTGTGGTGCGGCGGCGGTAAGTCGGTGATGTTACCAACCGGCGGGTGTCATCCTCATTTTTTTTTTACTTCATTATTATATTATATTTATAACGTAGTTTCTATACTATGTCTTGTCTCATTTGTGTACAGTTTTATTTTTATCCATTGAATATTGTTTATAAATATCCATTAAATATTGCTTGTGGATATAAAATGACTAAAAAGTGACATTTGGATATCTAACATATATCCATTGGACATACAAGAATACCCATTGTATATCCATTAGATATATATGTGCTGTGTAGTTTGTTTAAATTGTTACTACTTACTTATCTTTTTCAGTACCAAATATAGACGCTAGGTACTCTGCCATACCGGGTGACTTTTTGAAACAACTATAAAAATAATTTTTGAAATGATAATATCACTTAGGTACTATGTAAGAATTGTTAGAAATATTTATAAAATATACATTTTTAAAATTTTAAAAGAATTTTTTAAAAGATTTTTTAAATTTTTAAAAGAAAAAACAAATTCAAAGTAGGTATGAAAAGAAAAACTTCTGATATGGAGTATTAGGTTAGTTTGTTGATACAGAAGTTAGAACCGACCGTTAAATAATCGACTGATAATCATGGAAGAAAATAATGATTTTATAAAATAATCTTCAAAAACAATTTTAGTAAACAATTATCGTTATCATACAGCACATTATTGACGGGCTACCACCCGTCTGTGGGGGCTACATATAAACAAGGAAAAAAATTACACGGAATTGTATTTTTCAGGAAAATGTTTGTTGAGAATGAAGTTATATATATAAACAATATTTTAAAAGAATGATACAATTAAAAAATTATATTATATATGAATATTTTTTTTAGATTGATATTTACGGGTATTGTATAAAATAAGTATTATATGAATCAATAAAAAAAAAATTCCAGAACCATATTTGTAGGAATTGTTTTAATTAAAATAATATTTCACAAGACTGTATAATTTGGGACAGCATTTTTCGGTACATAATTCTTCAGAAACATGTTACAGAAAACCATATTTTTCTGAACAGTATGCATAATATGTATTCAGTATTGATACAATGAGATAACATAGGGCTGGATTGATATGGAATAATAACATAATAACATTGGGTAATGATTCCCGCGCTATTATACATTAATTTTGTAATTGTATTATTTTAAACTAATAGATTACCTACAACCTACATCATATTGTAAATTTTTGTTTTACATTTTCATCGGTGATATAGGTACTATTGCCTACGATCAAATTATGTGCGATGGCACAAGATATTATAAGTTATATTATAAATCAAAGTAAGTTTTGATATTATTAAATAATATTATATAAATAGGTATTTATTTTAAAAAAAAAACTATATATTATATAATTATTTTGCATATATAAGTACAATGACTAGCTATGTACCTACCTATACTTAATCAGAAATACAATCGAGACTTTAGAAAAATGAATGTATTATTATTTATAATTACTTTTTTAAATTATTATTATTAATAATAAAGATTATTATTATATTATAAAATTATGATAATTTTGTTTGCAGTCCATTAATACTAAAATTGGTGAGACTAATAATATGTACATAAACTGTATCTATGTAATAATATAATATTTTGTAATAACACAAATAAATATATAAAGTTTTATAATAGAATACCTAGCTAAGCTAATTACTCATGTAGTTTTTTTTATTCAAAACTAATTTATTTTAAAACTTAATAGGTACTACAATGTTGAAACTTAAGTTATAAATAATAATTTATTATTATAGATCTAATATAGTTATTAGACAATGTAATTTACATTGTTGTCCATACATATTTCAGGCTAACTCATGAAAAAAGTACCTTTTACTGTTGCTTTAACAATTACCAATCCATTAAAATTAAATGTGGTTTTGTATGATAATATAAGTTTTTTTCATTGTATTTTATTACCTAACCAGGTAACAATGTATGTTTAATACCTACATTACTTACCTTGTAAAAAATAGCAGTAAAATCTAGTTCTTGTTTTATAAAACCTATGTGTTATACCTAATAATATAATATATGATATAATAATTGGTACCTAATAATCTAATTCCATTATATTTCATTAATATATTTAATTTGTATTTCTTTATAATTTAAATTAAATAAGTGATTTAATTAAATTTTAATTAAAAGATAAAAATTTTTAATCTCATAAAAATAATGATTATTATTGCATGATATTATATGATTTATGATGATACATGATTCAACAATAATTTTGATAAGTTTCCAAATTTTGAATTTCTTAGGTCTGAAGAATCATACTTTAAATCTCACAACATATTCCAGTTATTTAAAACATAAAGAATATGTAAATTTTTGATTATAGTTATCAAGTCGTGCTACACTGTTAATATTTGACAGTATAATTGTTTTACATAAAATGTATATATTTGCTTATTGCAAAAATAGCTTTACTATAGTATTTATTACAATGTGCAAAATAAAAATAGTCTCAATATTGTAAAACCATTATTGAGTATAATCCATTTTTCTTCTTCTTCTTCTCCTTCGCCTTCTCTCCCAACTTTTTGGGGTCGGCCACCCTGGTCCTACACTTCCACTTAACTCTATCTCCCGCATCTTCTTCACTTACTCCCACCTTCCTCATATCACTCGCCATTACATCCCCCCCATCTCTTTTTCGGTGAAAATTGGAGTATAATCCATTTTTAATTGTAATTCATTTAATATTATTCTTTTAAAATTAAGTTCTAAAATGAACTAACAAAGCTACAAAAAATATTATAAGATTCTTAATATAAAAATGTCAATTATATTGAGAAAATGTGTTTATAAAAAATATTACCACAGAAGTAAATTAATTAATATGTTAGTAACAATTTTAAAAATATTTTTATTATTTAGTAAATACTTATTGAATAATCGCTGTCAGCATAGTCCAGCGTGTAAAATTAATATCAGTAAAATATATTAAAGCAACGAGAAAAAATAAAATACAACCCAAAATTTGGAAGAAGAATGTATCAAAAAAAAAAAAAAAAAAAACCTGAAAGAGTATATTGGTACACATTAATAGTGCTGGTATTTCATTTCTTGCAAAAGTAGTGTTTAAAAAAAATATACCTATGTAGGTACCTAATACATTTTTTTTCAAATATCTATAAACTTTACCGATGAAAATATTGATTTATTGCACTCTGAATTTTGAACTTTATAAATTAGATAAAAAGAAAAATAGTGTTTTGTATTGTATTTTATTGATCATATATCAATTGAATATGATAAAAAAACTAGATACCTATTTATAAAATTATACATTTTTAATTTAATCTTAATAAGACATTTTGCAACTAGTTATTATTACAATGTTTACATAGTTATTTATTATTACCTTACCATTGTTCAGTGTTTAACTCATATAGATACTTATTTCTCAATATTTTAATTATTTGGTATATATTGTTCATTATTTTTATTTTGTTTGCTATGATGAATATTGTATTATACATTTGTTGCATAGATGGCAAAAATAAATAAATAAGTAATGTAATGTTATTTTATTTGCATTAAAAATATGTTTAGTTATGGTGACCATAAGTAGAAAACAATAAAAGTAGAAAATTATTATTTGGTTAAATGTAAAAAAATCGTTTTATTTTAGTTTTTGAATATTTTACCTTTATAATATTATTAAGTATAATAGTATAATATATAATATCTTGTATAAAGTATAAAATAAATGTAATAATTTAATTGTGATATATTTATATTACATTTAAAATACAAGGTAAGAAAGTTAAATATTTAAAGACATTTATAGAAATAAATATGTAATAATTATAGAATATTGAAAATGAATTATTTAAGTGTCTTACTTTCATTAATGATGAACGGTGTTAAAAAATATTTCATCCATAAAACTAATTCTTTATTTAAATATAAAAATATATTATAGGCATAGATATCTATAGATATAGCATATATACTTGTGTTCATATCTATACTCAATACTCATATGCTATTTGATGAAAAATTTTAAATGTATCATAAATGTGTGTAGGTACCTATAAGTAATAAGTATAAGTTATACTTAGTTATATAAGTTATATAAGTATAAGTTATAAATATAGTTAATGAAAATATTAGATAATATTGGTTGTTATTTACAAAAAAAGTGTTTTAATAAACTAAGTCAATAAAATTGTTGAAAATTGTATAATGATAAAAAAAAGTACATTTAGATGTACTTACTGAAATCATTTAGGACAACAGTACAGCCTATGAAAATAAGTACAGTCACCATATGTATAACACATATGAGCATATAAAAAATTTTAATCGGTGGAAGGAATTAAATCTTCAAAACAAATATATACTGTTCATTATAGATCCTATATAAAATGTAAGCTTTATAATATATTATAATTGCTCTCATATAATTCCAATAAATTATGTATTTCTGTATTTTTAATAACAATATATTCTTTTCTCCTTTATATTGTAATCGGTACAATGTATTTATGTATTTTTATCAAATTTGTATAATCCTAATACATATTATATTTATTTATTTACTCGAAATTTAAAAACTGGGCTCCTGAATTATAAGATTTATAAATAACAAGTAATTACTTACTAAAATATTAAATAAGAAATTTAGAAATGTTTATGCTTTAGAAATTAAAAAAATAATATTTATTTTTATTTTGTCTTAATTATATACTGTAGGTATTCAGGATTATTTTATTTTATTGTAATTGGAATACTTGTAAATAAATATTACTATTATTATTAATAATAATCTTGCCATAGCCAGACATTTTCTTTTTTGGAGGGGGGCTGGATTTTGTACCATATAATTTTTCTTCTGACAAAGATCATTTTTATGTTGTGATATAACAATTAAAAATGTTCCAACATTAATTAATAAATAAATAGGATTAAAAAAAAATAACTATAAGAAATATGTCTGAATCAATATAGTATATTATATGCAGGTAAATATGGGTTTGAATAAAATGTTAAAATATCAAATTATGAGGATGTCAGCGCTGCCATTTTTAGGGGGGTTTTAAATAGGTAATTTTTAGAAAATTTTAAGAAAACTGAAAATTGTACAATTGGAAAATTGTAAACTTTACAAAAACTAAAAATTGGCCCACATTATTATTATTTTAAATGAATATAATTTTGGAATACATTTTTCCAATAACTAATACTTATACACAATAGCGTATATCTTCAAAAACTTAGGGTGGGGTAGTGAAGTGCATAGCTTAAGTAAACTTACTTATGCTATGGTGGAGTGAAAGAAAAAGGTCATTATTAATCTAGAGAAATTTACTTTAAAAGCAACAAATAAGCAGGTCTTTCGACTGAAAAGCCAAGAGGGACATGTTCCCCTTTCGTCCCCCCATCACAATGGACACCCATGCATATGAAGTTTTATATCATTAATTTTAATAATAATCGTTTATTATATATTATAATTTATTGCAATAACCAATAAATGCCCTTATCAATTCTATTGTCAATATTGTCCGAATTATATACACTATACAGTCTTGATTAATACGGTTCCCGAATAAATATGTACTGAAAAATACTATCCCGAATTATATGGTTTTCTGTAATACATTTGCTGAAGAAATATGTACTGTTAAATACAATGCCGACTTGCACACTGCACAGTCCTGTATAATATTATCCTTAT
Organism: Pemphigus obesinymphae; assembly: GCA_025469235.1. Lineage (NCBI taxonomy): Eukaryota > Metazoa > Arthropoda > Insecta > Hemiptera > Aphididae > Pemphigus > Pemphigus obesinymphae. The sequence goes on from JAIPRL010001955.1 coordinate 58,511, forward strand.
TAAAAATATCCCTATAAATATTGTTCCAGACATTTACTTTACTGATTTATATTATCCTTACTTTATACAATTCCTATTAATATCAATTCAAGAAAATAATATTCCTATGTAATACTATTATTTATTTATATCATTCTTTTAAAATATCATTCCATACAAAAATTATTTTCTTGTTATATATTGTTTTATTGTATTTATGATATGTATTATTTATATATATACAAAAATTAAGCTTATGCATGTATGCATCTTGTGCACACCTATGAATACAATATAATGTGTTTTTATTCAATATATAGTATTTAAATATATTTAAAAAATTGAAATTTATTCAAAAATCAGGTTATTAAAGAATGGTAGTTTTAAAATTTTATAATCAGTTATTTCACGAACATTTAGGTACATATTATACAATGAATTCTCGTTTCAGTTTCAAATTTCAACAATATGGTTTTAAGACACTTGGCTTTTGCCTGTGCAAAGAATATAATCTTAATGGTTTGATGAATGTGTCTCCTAAGCAACGACCAGACTTAACATTTAGCTGTAATGAAAAATTGACACATATTCAATATTCATGCTAAAAACCAGAGGACTTGAACCTCCAGGAGCAACAATTCGACGATCAGAACTAGCGTATATATATAAGATGTTATATTGATTTATTTAGAAATAAATTAAATCAAAATTATATACATATTAAATAACTAAAGGTAATGTTATTAAATGAAAAAATAATTGAATTTTTTATAATATAATAAATATATATAAAAGGTTGGCTAATGATAACTCAATAAGGTTTATGATACAATATTATTTTATAAATTTATTTTTTAGCTTATACAGTTAAGGAAGATTTCAAATCAAGATCCAATATCTCCATTTATTATACAACTGACACAGCAGTAATTTTCACTTTGACCAATATAAAATGACTAACATAGTAATGCAATAAGCATTTGCAAAACATATTTCAATTTAACGTGTTATTTGAGATCAATCCTTTAAGAAATTAATTTTTATAAATAAAAGGTACTTGATTTTGAAATTTATAGTTTTTGAATACTTTCAAATTATGTACCTATACAAATTTCAGACTTAAAATATGAGAATTTTTATTCAATGTATTGAACCAACTGTAACAACAATAAAATTTGTGACATATTACATAAAATATGTAATGATATACACAAACATGAGCATCTTACTATGGAAATAATTGAACCATAATTGGTCAGTCGATAAACACACATACACAAACACAAATTTAATTATATTTTATTATTATAGTATACAATTATCATTATTCTTATGCTATAAATACTTTTTTTTTTAAATTATATTGTTTCTGAGTTTTAGATGAACAATTGTTATATTTTCCTGTAGTAAAATATTTGTTAGGTTCTTGAAAAATGTATAATTCTAATCTAATATTAATTTTTTGAAATATTGTATTATACTTACCATATTGTTATTTAAATATTATTATTAATTACATAAACTCTAATAGACAAAACAGTATTATATAATAATGGCTTCTATTAGTAAATTTTTAGTTAATTATAATTTTCTCTATACATTAACCATATTATAAAATGTGCATTACGTTATACAGCTCTGATAGCTATATATTTTTACTATTTATTTGCGTATTTGATTTCCTTTTTCTTAGTTAAGTATGTGTATTTCTGTGAGTGCCTACAAATTTCAATTTATATAAGTAATTTTATTAATAAAAAATTGATTTGATTCTATAATTGACTCATTTTTTTAATTTATGTTGCTGTGAATAATTATTATTTTGTGTTAATCAACAATATATTTATTTAGTATTTAAGTTACACACAGATGTATACAAAACATCTCTTTTTCCACTTTTTTATACTATCACTAATACATTTTATTGAGTAACTAGAATTGTAAACAATTGGCAACAAATTTTTCTGGTAAAAAGTTTAACACATAAGATATCATATACCTATAATATATGATAGGTGTGTAGAGAGATATGTAGTTTTCTGACAACATATTATTTCATTAAATTAAATTGGCCCTTACAATTTATTAATTTATAATAATTAATTTATACAAATATCTATATTTACTTTTATTGTAAATATTATAGGTACAAATAGATATATGATATATTTTTAAAGGTATGCATTCAAAGTAAGTATTTTTAGATTTTAATTAATAAAAATATAAAGGTAAAAATAGATAGTAGATCATTAATTTTAATGTATGCTTATCTAACCATATACTTAAATTATATTTATTTATGTGTTTATAATAATAATTCCATATAGCTAACATAGCTAATTTATCTGATATGTAATATTTCAAATTTCAGTGGAAATCCATATCTACTAGCACTATTTGCAATAAGTAAAAACTATAAACCACTAGCAATTGATTATAGATATTGAAAATGCAGGTAATGAGTTAACATAATATTATAACTATTATGATCCCTTAAAAAATATCTGTAGTAGTCGGTAGGTTGTACATAGATTGGTACTTCATTTCTTGTATTTAGGATTTTCATATTGCTCCTTAATATTTGGTGTAATAGGCAACTTAACATTCAACGCTAAAACGTTCCATCAATAATTGCTAGAAATAATTGCTGCCTTCACACACGTTTCGAGTACGGTAGATAGATAGGTATTATAACAGTATGAAAAAATATCGTGTTCGCGCATGCGTATAAAACAACGGTGCTGGTCTCTGTTTATACGCTTTTTTGACTATATTAATAATAATTAATATAATTATAACAAATTATTTGTAATGATGTTTATTGTGTGTGCATTGTGTCTTGTGTAGATTTTTCAATCTAACATTTAAAAAGATATATTCATATTTCCCGTATGTAGTTTACGTAATACATAAGAATTTATGTATATAATTAACGTGGTTTTTAAAATCATAGAATCAAAATGTAGGTAAGTTTAAAGTACTTACTTATGGTGTGTTTATAGGATAGGCCGACTATGCCCGGGCCTACCAAATTTTTATTTAGTTTTTTTTTTTCATAACATGTAAAAATTGATTTATGAATGAAAATAATAATAAAAACAATATAAAAAAAATATTTCCAACATTCTCCAGTAAACCTATCGAATTTAATATATTTTCAGAATTAAAAATTTTGTTAGGCTTTTAGGTCTAATTCATTGTTTGAAGAAGTAAAATATTTTACTTTATTTATTCACAATGACTTGTAAATGCGTGGGTGGACAAGTGGACTACACGATAATAGACCGTATGATACACTAACGATAGTTTACTTATCACACAATGACAATCGACAATATAAAATTGCCCGTATTTCAAAAATTGTTCATGTTTACTATTGAGGTATATCAATATCGGTGTATAACGTTCAAAATTCCTTCCACTTCTTTTTTTTTGGTTTTGCTACAACTCATTCGTTATTTTTTTTACGTAGTTTTCTAAATCCTTTCATATACTACTATTACACGCTACAAGTTCAGTGAAGGAGCTATTCACAAAAATCAGAATAAGAAAATCAAAAATCAGAAATAGCAATCAGCTTTATTTTTGTAGACCTGTTATCGATAACACGATAAATATTACTACGAATTATTTACGAATGTTTTAAAATGAACAAATAGTAAATATTGACAAGACTTTTTATAATAAATTATACTAGTTTTAATTGTATATACTTTTGAAATATTATCTACTTTAACAACTCAATAATGGGTAATAAAAAAAATCATAAATATTCTATAAAAAGAAGTTATTGTTCAAAGATGAACAACAAAATTGAAATATGTACTGTAACGCCAAATTAAATCCAATGAAAAATGCTCGTTGGTATACCTAATATCACATGCTGCGCAATTTTATACAACGTAATTAAAATATGGTTGAGTATACGCAGGAATGTAGCGAGACATTTTGTTTCAGAGGAGGGAGTTCATTTTTACAATATGGATACATGTGAAAGATTCAAATATTAGATGTAGGAAGATATCAGAAAAATAGATACAGGTATAAATGATTTAATTGATGCGGAATAGAAGAAAATTAAAGATGCTATAAAGGGAATGACAGAGTGAGAAATTGGGAAGGCAAAAGCTGTTAGGAAACCATGGTTTAACGATGTGTGTGAAGATGTTATATATCAAAGGAAAGAAGCTAGAATTAATGGCTTAATAATCAACGTAATAGAAAAAAAGAAAATACGTATATAGAATATTAGAAAAGAGCATGTATAGTTTTTAGGAATGAAAAACGAAAATACACTCGGAAACTATTGGAAGAAGCAGAAGCAGATTCTAAAATGAATAGAATGAGAGAGTTGTATCAAAAAATTAACTCTGTAAGAGGAGGATTCAGAAAATATAATTAGTTCTTGAATAATGAGGTTGGTTCACTGACAACAGGACAGGAAGAGATTTTGGAAAAGTGGAGGCAATATTTTTGGCCAACTGCTCAACTGCAAAATTTCAGAAGTTACTTTTGAATAGACTCCAACGGAATCAAATGATTGCGAACATCTACCCCCTAACTAGCAATAAGACAACAAACAAAGAGGCTAAAAAACCAGAAATCTCCCGGAGAAGATGGGATTCAGGGAGAAATATTAAAAAGACTTGACGAGGAAATAGTATCAAGAATACCCAATGTTATTGAAAGGGTTTGGTAGGAGAAAAGACTCTCGGAGGAGTGGAATACAACCCTAGTGTGCCATATTCATAAAAGGAATGACCCGAAGATATATAAGGAATAATAGGAGATTACCAAAGAGGCTTTTGAACAAAACAGTCCACAACACATCAAATTTTTGTCATTAGGCAGACCCTTCAAAAAATATGGGAATCAATAAAGATGTGTATATAATATATAGCATACCATAATATAAAACAAGCTGCTCGAGAATAATCTGCCGATAGATAGCGAAAGCAAATAATATTTTATATTGTTATATTTTGAAGTTTTTTTGAACTTAGAAATAGAAATAAACTTGTTTTCATAATTTCGTACAGCAACTGAATACCGAGCAGGTACCTACGGCCGGCCATCGCAACGTCGCCGGTACTAACAATTTCAACGATATCCGACTAACAACGCACAACAAGGTTTTAGAACGGTATACGATTTTTTGTACTGCATCTATACAATAAATATATATATAATTAATGGTAATAGCTATTAGGCATTGGCTATTCAATATTAAGAAAACTCAAAATCCAGATGCGGTGAGTAATCCGTTAATCGGAATTCGTCTTGTAATCCATTAATCTGGATTAAACGGATTATAGCATATTTATAAAAACGGATTAACCCGGATTAGTTTTCCGGAAACTAGGTGTGTTCAGGAACATATAAATCATTACTACTTTCGTTAGCTAAGCATATCAAAACAACAGTCGAAAATGGTGCTCGATGAAAGTTCTCAAAAGATTGTTAGTGATTTAAAAAGGAAGCAAAGTGTTGCAAAAGCATCGCTCACACGTAAACGTACTTTTATGAATAAATTTAATGTTAGGGATGAAGCTATATCAATGCTTGAGTTTATACAAGAGGAGTTACTGACTATCACTCAAATATTTGACGAAATACAATACCGAATTAAGTTAATTGAGATCGACAATATTGTAGAAGTTAAAATAGAAAGAAAGTGGTTTGAAACGGAGTACTTATTACATGATTAGATTTGAGATGCAAGAAATTATAAACGTCATTGCCAAAGTTTGACGGCAACATACAGGAATGGGATTCTTTCTATGATTATTTTAAAACTATGGTTAATGGTGAGAATGCTTACCCTTCTGCGCAAAAGTTTTCGTAACTGTGTAAATGTGAATTTTTGGTATTGTTATACTCGTTTACTCATTGTCAATTAGGTGGATACGTACGGTGGCTGATCAGTCTGCGTTCCAATACATTTGTGAGTACCAATATTGAATTACACGGCCTAAGCAAAACGTTATCGAAATTTTTTTAAGCAACAAGATTAAACCTATATAAATAAATACCCAGTTTCTACAAAATAATTTATTTTTATTTAACAAATACGTATTTCGAAAACAATGTTCTCATCTTCAGTGTTAAACAACTATTTAATTATATTTATTAATTAATTAAAATATTATTAATTAGTAGTTGTTTAACACTGAAGATGAGAACATTGTTTTCAAAATAAGTATTTGTTAAATAAAACAAATTATTTTGTAGAAACTGGGTATTTATTTGTATATATAAATAGTTCTACAAGTAACTCAACACCAAAAAAAAAAATAATAAATAAGATTACACCTATTTGTTAATTTTTATTCTGTGTTCTTGTTTGTGCTTAGTGTCAATTTTAAAACTATTTGTTCATTGAATTGTTGTGATTTATTTGTTATCTACTAGAAATGCATTCGCATTATTATCTACTGATCTGAATTACCATTGATTACTTTTAATTACCATGTTCAGTGGTTAAAGTGAGGGGTGACGGAGGGGGACGGAGTCCCCCTTCTTTGCTTAGCTTAAGTTTGGCGTCCTCTTTAGTTTAAATTCCAGGGGGACGGTTCAAATATTCATTTAATCATAAAAAATGTAATATATGTAATTTATTTACATATATTATTATTATTATAAATATAATAGGTATATTATATTATTTATAGTAATTTTATTACTTTCATAATATTATTAGGTATATTTTAAAATGACACATTATATTATATTTACATAAATTAAAAATGAGTTGTTAAGGTGTATTATTATTATTATTATTATTAAGACTGAATTTGATTTTTTTTCCTATAATGTTATACCTACTTATATTTCTAAATGTTTAATTAAAAGTGAGACTGAATTTGTTCTTTTATACATAATATTCAAAAATTAAATAAAAAAAATTTAAAAAATTGTATTTAGTTATAAATTGTGTGGAAGATCTATATTCTATATTATAGAAAAAACTATTTCAATTTTTCTTTGTTCTCCAGACATTCTCTCCTTGGCCAGAATATAGGTACCTACCTAATTAATAAGTGTATTTTAAAGTTATAACCACAGATTATATACATTATACATAATAATAGGTATATACATATATACGTCCGTGATAAATTTTTACAAATTAGGTCAATAATAACATGGATCAAAAGTTAAATTTATATAAATATTTAAAAAAATATTATGGTACTGGTTCAGGGGATGCCTTTTTTTTGCATTAACTATAGTCCCCCCTGCAAATATATTCCACTTTAACCACTGACCATGTTATTATTAATAGTTTTTAAGTATACACAACATAGAGTGACCGACTAAGTTGGATACATATTTGTAAAGGGTGGTACATGGGAAAAAGGTATCCTAACTTCCCGTGATTTAATTTTATGCTTTATTTATAATCAATAACTACGTTTGTGTAGAAATATTATTATATTAAATTACCTACGTGGCCATACTGATTGACCATGTATGATCTTATTTAGTTCAAAATTTAAAAATGTTTGTTTAAGTTTAAAGAAAATGTTTGTGGATAAGGCTAAAAATAGGAAAAGTACCAGCATTTTTATAGTATCAATATTTTAAGTCAAAATTTCCACCGTTGAATGGAGTAAAACTACAGAAAAGTTAGCTAAAGTAAGGTTAACTAATGAATAACATTAGAAGATTTCCCGGAATTACGCACTATATCTCTTGAAGTTTCGTTTATCTCTATACAAATTTACACATTAATAATTATAAATATTAAGATTTAGCATAATCCTATATCGTTATATAGTAAAAAAACCAGTTTGTGGTTTTAACCGTACTTATGTAGGTAAAGTGAATAAATATAGATTCCAATATTGTATCCATGTTAATTATTAATGTGTATACATAGTTACATTCTACCTACTTCAATAAAATAAACAATAGTTAATTGTTTTTACAATTTTATATAAAGTTTTTGGGAATTTCGATAATACAGTAAGTAATATATTTAAAAAGAAGTAATTACATTATTATATCAATAATTAAAATGAATACATTTTTATTAGATTTTACTTAACGTTATCAGTTAATACTTTTGTAAATTTAATATACATTAAATATATTATATTTGGATAATTGTTATAATATACTAGATAATAATAATATTATACTAAACGATTTTCGAATACAATGTTTATTTTTGCTACTAATTGATACTACACTATCTTGATGGAATAACTTCCACCAGTTGTATTTTGATTATTTTTCTTTCAAAAATTGTTTAAGTAATAAACCACTATAATTATTATAGTTATAATTTTATTTTTGTTTTAGATTATATTTAGAATGTGGTTAAAAATAAAAGTAATATTGTGGAAAAGTTTAAAATTAAGAACAGGGTATTGGTTCACTTCTATTATAGAAATATTAATACCATCTTTATTATTTTATCTGCTGTGTTATATGAATGATGACAATGAGAAAGTGGGTAATGATCATGTGACTGAAAAACACATTATACCCAGTCCAATTAGCAAAGCTATGTTGCATGAAGAATTTATTAATAATTACGCATCAGGATTTTTCATCTACACGCCAAAAACTTTGGAAACTGAGAAAATTATGAAAACTGTTACGACAAATTTGAAGATTTCTCCTAATAATATTGAATCAGCTAACAGTGAACATGAAATTATTAAAAAATTCAAAAAACGTTTCGATAGCAGTACAAAAGATACTTCAAGTTTAAAAGGATTCGGAATTGTTTTTGAAAATATTACAAAATCTATTGTTTTTAAGTACAAGATAAGAAGTACAAATGATAAGTGGGAAACATATAAATTATTTCCGTCGAATGCAAAAAATAAAGTAGGACCTATGTATATTGAAGATGCATACTTGAAAAGTGGATTTATATCATTACAGTTAACAATAGATGAGGCCTTTATCGATTTGAGTCTCTCTAATATTAAAAATGATTATAATCTCAATATTCAGTCATACCCATACGCAATATATTCAAATAGCAATGAGTGGGTAGAAAAGATTAAATTGGATCCACCATTTTTCACAGTTCTAAGTTTCTTAATTATGTTTTCATTTACAATCAAACGTGTTTCAGAAGAAAAAGAATCTGGTATAAAAGAATTAATGAAAATGATGGGTCTTAAATCATGGATGTTATGGACTGGTTGGATATTACACAACTTATTTTTAAATATCATAACAATTTCAATAATCACTTATCTTTGGTTTTACCATTATCCGAAACTACAAATGTTAAATCATACTAATCCATTAATATTTTGGAATTTTTTGGCAATGTATACGCTAGCAGGAACATTTTTTTGTTTTGCGATTTCTAGTTTATTTAACTCATCAAATATTGCTTTAATTATTGGTGTTATTGGATGGATAGCTTATGATTATATATATACATTTTTTTTATCAACTGGAAGTATTATAATTCGAATATTATTGATGTTACATCCGAATATTTTATTAAAATATGGATATAATTTTATTTCTCCATTCGAATCTGAAGAAATTAATATAGAACACAGTGCTATATTTAGAACTGGAGAGCACCATACAAATTTTCCTATTACTAAAATTTTTGGTATGTTTCTTGCTCAATGTTTCTTTTATGGATTTATTACTTGGTACTTCGACTCAGTTATGCCAGGGAAATATGGTATTGCTAAACCATTATATTTCTTGTGCAAAAGGTCTAATAAAAAGACCGAAACTAATATAATGGCACCCGTTATTAAAAACAATAGTAAACTTTTTGAAAATCCCCCCAATGAATATGAAATTGGAATTAGTGTACAAAATTTGCATAAAATTTTTGGACATTTTCATGCAATAAATGGAGTTAATTTGGACTTGTATAAAGGGCAAATCACAGTTCTTTTAGGCCATAATGGTGCTGGAAAAACAACCATAATGTCCATTATTACAGGTGTTTAATTTTAATATATGTATAAACTTCATAAATAATAAACTATATTGTTACAGGAATGTTTTCTCCATCATACGGTACCGTCAAATTTAATGGAAATGATATATTCAACAATATTGACCAGTTTAAAGCAAATCTTGGTTTATGTCCACAACATAATTTACTTTTTCCTTATTTAACAACACTGGATCATTTAATATTTTTTGGAATGGTACGTAATATCCACAAACTAAGGATTTTAAGGACTGGCAGCGAACGTATAGCAAATTATTTGAGGCTTAGTCAAAATCTGTAACCAAACCATAGGAAGGCGATTGTGGGGCATATTTATACTTAAAATAGTTTCAATTATATACACAACGTTCACTTTTAACCATAGGTGGTACTAGATCTTCGTGGTGGGGAAGGCAAGCAATTATTAAAATTCAATCCATAAAGGTAACAATCGCCTTATTACTCCCTTAAATCCACCACTGGTAAATTATAACCCTTATTTAGCTCAAATTTCTAGCCCAGTTACATCATAAAATATAATATTAAATTAGTAAAAAAAAAAAAGTTGGTCAGTAGGTTGTGGAAGCACTTCGCTCGTCGGGTGTCAGTATTGGTGGATGCACTTCGCTACTGGGCAGGGTACTTTTGGTCGATGTATTGAATTTGAAAGCAATGATAAATCATTGCAATGATAGCAATGATTAATCATTGCATTCAATAAAACGATTCTGAGCGTAGCTTCGGTGTAGTATACATAACTCATATCATTTTTTTTCTAGGGATCGATCGAGACTGTTATTTTTATTTTATTTTTTAGTCGTGTTATTCATTATTGAAAATCACAATTTTTGCCCAGGTCTTAAAATCTCATTTTACCAACTATTTGGACTTAAATACCTTAAAATTGATAATTTTGCAGAAAAAATTAAAATGACTATAAAAAAATTGTGACATCGGATTTTTAAGATTTTTTGAATTTAGTTAGAGTAACGTATATTTAACGCTGTATAAAATTTTCAGAACTTAAAACCGAAAATTACTCCTTTTAGGACTTAAAAACCTCGA
>JAIPRL010001956.1:0-69470 GCA_025469235.1 Pemphigus obesinymphae
ACCTATATTAATAATAATACCTATATAATATTATAATTATTACCAAACACATGAATATTTCTATAGTTGTATTCATAGTTCATTGAATTTTTAATTTTTTATACAGGAATTTTAATATTTAATATTCGATGAAAAAAATTCAATATATTTTATTTAACCATTGTAAATTTTTTTAAATTTTCTAAGTTGGTGTATTGGGTTTTTTTAGGTGGGTTTTTTGGTGGGTTTTTTTAGATCGGTTAAACCCAATAAAACCCGGTGGTTTTTTTTGGGTTGGGTTTTTTCAAGCCAACCCTGGTATTAAGTGCAGGTATATAAAAATTCAAAAATTAATACATTTTTTTTTAGATTCTAAGTAAAGCGAGAAATATAATGGTCTTAAGATGATGCGTTTTCTGTTATGTCTATATATATATTTTTTTCGTGTAAAAAAATTCGAGTATAAAGTAAAAATTTTTGGAGTATAGAGATTTTTTGTTGGGTAGAAAATTAGTTCTAGATAGTATACGTACATTGAAAAGGTAAATTTTAAATTGTTCTAGTATTTTCTTTATGCGTATAGAAAAACTATCTTTTGTAACGGAAATATTTTATAAATGTGGGAAAATATCAAAATAACAAATATCTACCTATACAATTGTCACAGTTATCTTTTTTTTTTTTAATTGTTTATTAATTTTATACCGAACTTCGCTTAGAATCGTTTTTTAAACATTTCAGACCCAGAATTATACTATTTTATGGTTGGAATTTTTCGCTAATTCATAATCAGAAAATCATAAATAAACCAAATCCGTTTTCTAAATTTGTTTTCATCCATTTTTCAATGAGTTATTGTTATTATTAATTTATACCCTGTGAAGGACATCGGGCGTTTATGAAGTCATTAATATACGATAAATAAAAATATAAAATTAATATTTTTAATTAGCATTTCATTTAAATCGTTTATATATATATATATATATCAATCACATATAAAATAATTTAACAATTGAACAATAAAACTAATACCTATAGAAAATAATTGTCTTCAAAAATGTTATCTACTGGTAATAATATTATCATAACGATTGTTATATTTCGACATCGTAACGCCCGATTTCCCTCGTGGAGGACATACATAACAGTTGTTGTATTATCACTCTTATTCATGATAGGTAATTTTTGACTATTCTCAATAGTTTATTATGATATTATCATGACATGACAAAAAATAAAAAAAATAAAAATAGATTTTTAAAACCAATTTTTCCTCAAAAAAAGCATTTATTATCAACAACGAAAAACAAAATTTGATTTAAAAAATATTTAAAAGTTTATTATGGTGTTGTATTTATGTGATAAGAATTAAATCATTTATATTACATTTTTTGTAATCTGCATTACTTTTATGACAATATACACAATTTTTTCAATACATAAAATAATTAATTCTATAGATAGAAAAAATTTATCAAAGAGAATGTCCCCCTGAGAGGTTATGGGGTCTGAAAGGGTTAAGTGCATTGGTTAATGATACATATTTTTTAACATGTTATTATTAATATGTTTTGATAACATTTGTTTTATCTAGATACAGATAACGGAGTACACAGATTTAATCTAGATATTGTAGAAGATAAGTATTTTTTACCTAGAAAATTTCTAACACTTATTTAAAATGCAAAATGAATTTCTAACAACCAACTAAAGTTTAAAACATAAACCGTTATTTTAGTTGATTTTTCAAAAAGTTCACATTAAGTTAAGACATTTTTGTGAAATAAATGAAGCTGTGTAAATATGTTTTTCTTTTTGCGGTTTACTATTATTTAAGTTTTTTTTATTTTTAGATATTATTAATTGATACACTATTCATAACACCATATAGTCATCTCGTTTAAAACAAGTTTTAAGGCTGCATCGATAAGTTCAAGACCAAATTTCGTTATATTTACATATTCAATGAAGTAGTTTGGATAGCTATTCCAGATATAGGTGTATCTATAGGAGAGAAAATCCAAAACTTATATATCTATAATGGTTTTTTTTTCTTTCCACTAATTCGCCGCTTTAAATTATATTCTAATTCCGAACGCCACACAAATATCCAAGTGTGAGGTTTTACGACGTTATACTTGATTTTTTTTTCTGGAAAACACTTTAAGAATATTAGTATATAACTTATCCTATCGTATTACTTAATAATATATATATATAAAATAAATAGATATAGAACCATGGTTATCGTATAAATGATGCGATTAAAATTTAAATATTTTCTATTATATTACATTCTGATACTGGTAGTATTCGTTGATTCACGAAGAAAGTTTTCTTTCTTTTCTAGTCGATTTAAAAAATTGTGAAATTAGAGTTTAAGAATGTTAGATTTTCCAATATTCCGAGATATTTTTTGAGTTGTATAAAAAAAAAATCGTGCACTAAAAAATGTAGACACGATGTCTGTATAGGTATGTAATATACATTGTGCAAATACTGTAAAATTTAATTAAAAGCGATTTTGTTTTTACATCGAGCAACCTATATCGACTATTTTTATAAAACTGATCGGTTGTACAAACAGTTTTAAAACATTCGAACGATTATTTTTTGTCAAATAACTAAAAAATATATATCGATACAAAAATGAACGGACAATAAAAATAATCTGGAACGTTGCTTGTTCTTCGCGATCGCTGTATTCTTTCCAGTCGTCCGGGTGGCTATACATTACTGTTTGAAAGAATTTGTTTATTTATTTCGGCGTGTACGTCTGAAAAATATCGGGAAAATCACGTCTCGCCGTACGACAGGCATTGAAGGGTCCAAAAATACTCGATGGCCATATTATTTTATACATTATAGTTACCTGGCTGCAGTACACAGCGGACTGGTATGCCGCGCACCACGTGCAATTGCGTTCGGACAACGGTGAAAATAATATTATTCAATGTTTTTCATACGCTATGCCATTTTATGGACTATATGTTTTATGGCCGTATGTTTTTTCGGCCTTTTCCCGGTCGAAACGGAGAGAGAAAATCGATTTCAACTAAAAATCTCGTTTTTCGTTTTTCGTTTTTTTTTTGCATCCGGATAACGCTAAGAGACGGCGACGATATTGTACATGACGAAATAGATACCTAGGTATATCATCACGGATTTCCGATACGCACAACCCGCTAAAATATTTCCTCACCCGTGTTGTGCAGTTCACACCAGTTCTTATATCGGTCCATATAATGTTATCTTATATAATGTGTTCATGCCTGTTGTATATTTTATAATACTCGTTGATTATTAAAACGGTGCACGTACGATCAGAATGAATTACGTTTGATGTTATTCATCACGATCTCAGCTATTGTAATCCACGTTTAATTATTTGTTTACTCTTAATCGCCATACCGGAATTGAAATCCGAATGACAAAATATATTAGACGGACGAAAAGTCGCGGGTGAACTACTACGTTATATATAGGGCCGGGCGACGAGGAAAAAACGTGTCAACTGTGATTATACCTATCTATTTTGTCACGGCATTATATAAATATCGTGTGCGTATATGACACATGTAAGTAAACGATAGCCGTGGATATCGTCACATTTTTAGCCGGTTTTCTCGTTAAAAATGATAAAAAAAAAAAAAAAAACCCGCAAACGTCCTATATTATTGTCGCCGTGCTATATGTATATAGTACGTCGTACAGTGAAAGGTGCCAATAATAATGTACGGTCGTCGTTAATTGAACGAATTGCCGTATTCGGTTATCATTTAATTGTATCGGGTCTTGTGTGTATACTATTGACTGTATAATATTTATTATAAGTATATACTATATATATATATATATATTATAAGCGAGTGTAAATATAAACTGCGATATAGGTTTACCGCATAATATAGGAACTTCCTTAAAAGGGGACGCACAACGTGCGTGTATATAATATGGGGTACTTCACGTGTCGCAGAGAGAGCTGGTCCGCTCTCGTTTTTTGGGTCGACGATACGAGATATCGTCACCCCGAGAACGAAAAGATATTTCCATGTCAAAATAACGAATAATAATAATAATTGTTCGTTTTGAAAGTCGTCACTGGTGTTAGTAGAACGTTATAATATATTGTATATTCCGGTAGGTACTTACCTTTATCCGTACAATATTATCGGGTTAAAGAATGTATTTTGAGATCGATATAGACGCAGAAAAAATATAAAAATCGTTCGTTCTATGTAAAAAAAAAAAAAAGTGATTTTTCGAAAATATCGACTTCAAACATTTTCATTCCCAGACGGACGACACGTCAAAATGTTACGCATTTTGGATTATCTTAATTTCAAAAAAGAAATTCGAATTTCGCTATTGGCACACGGCCGTTAGGTGCACTATTGGTGAATATATATATATATTGCACATTCGATAAGCGCAGAATCGGTGTAATTTAATAATATGATTTTTTTAAAAAACTAACTATGACAATTTATCGTATTTGTTATTTTATTCTTTCCCCTATAGATTTTTAAAACGGTTTCTTTATTAATGGTAATTTTTTTTTTACGCTCATATAAGAACTACTGGAAAAATCAAAATATTACCGTTTCAACTACTGAAACCACTTTATTATCAAAAAAGGTATTTATTCCAAAATTCATACTCGACTCCTTACCGTCAAAAAGTTGTGTGCAAAAAAAAAAAATAAACACCATTGTAAAGCCACTATAGATCTCTTGCTCCGATCATAACCTAATATAAGTTTATTAATTAATTATATATTGTGATACTGTGTTAATATAGTAATAATTATACCTACAAAATGTGCCCACATTTTGAAAGTTTTCATTTTCAAGAGTTTTGAAAAGTTTTGTAGATATCAATCGGTTAAAATAAACTATATGTTTGGAATGATTTCGTTCAGAAAATTATGACTTGTTGACAATTTTGAATTTAAAAAGACCATATACACAGACTACCTACCGTTATTTATTTGTGATGCAATCAACCGTTATTAGCGAGTTATTCTAAATTTACCAGTTTGGCACTCCTGACAAAAATGAACTTTAAAAACTTTTTAAAAAAATCAACTTTTGCGTTTTGAAAGCAATTTAAAAAATATGTATTTAGATAACTAAAGATATTATAATTTAATTGTTTTCGGTTGAATTATGATTGGACTTTTACTTTTGGACAGATATTATGGTTTTGAATTGTATAATTGTTTTTATGCTCAATTTAATAATACTCAATCTTTTCGATTGTTCATACAAAAACAATTTTAGAATTTTGAATGTCTCAAAAAACTAATAATTGCCCATTATTTTGTATTACATACACCTCGTTATGTGTATCATAGCTATGTAGTAAAATTTATGGGAGCCCTTAAGTTTAGTTTTGCAGAAATTTCTTTATTTAATGTTCATATATACTCCATCTTTAAAGCGACTTCTCAACGGCTGCCGTAGGGCCGACACACGATTTTCTCACGTTCACTATGTACTATGTTTACATATTGATATTGTTTATTTGTATTAACCTTGGGTACTGACTATACCGACTTTTCGATACGAGAACTTGTTTTTTTATTTATTCTATTTCTTCTTTGGTTATAAAAATTAATATTATTGGTTCCTTTTTAATTCTTATCTTTCGTATTTTCATTATTGAATTTATTAAAATATTTTGAT
Source organism: Pemphigus obesinymphae (assembly GCA_025469235.1). Classification (NCBI taxonomy): domain Eukaryota; kingdom Metazoa; phylum Arthropoda; class Insecta; order Hemiptera; family Aphididae; genus Pemphigus; species Pemphigus obesinymphae. The sequence goes on from JAIPRL010001956.1 coordinate 5,670, forward strand.
ATAAAAATTTTCGATATTTATACCGAATACCCATGTTGATTAATACATTTTAAAGAAATATATTATTTCCATTGTTATATAAATGTTATTACAAACCTCAGTTATATCCATGTTTATGTTTTGGAAATTGGAAATCTTGACAATGGAAATTAATTGATTTTTAAAATAAATACATAGAATAAAAGTAAATAGAAGTTTTATATAGTATATTATATACAAAAATGTAAGCGTAAAAAAATTATTATCAGTATCTTTATATATATATATATATATATCAATATTTCTTCTGTCCGTACGTAAGTATTTGCAAACTCCTCTTAAACGGCTGGACTGATTTCAATGAGTTCTTGGATGGTTTAGATTCACAATTGGACCTGGTAGTTGGTGCTACAATCGGGTTCTAGGACATTTTCATTTCAATTAATAAGTGAATTTTCATTAAACAAATTAGAAAATCCCACCTAGTGACAGTGTTAAATTCTTCGTTTTTAAACATATTTCAAACAATAGACTATAATTTCATAAACCATTTTTTAACCTATTATACATTTACTAATGTGTAGAAAACAAAACAAATAACCAAATCAACAATGATCCTAACAATAATTATATACTTGTAACTTGAAACGTAGAAATCAATTCTTGAGTATTGCATATGCATTACGGAGTGAAATTTGAGTGCATAACCTTATGTGTAAACATCCAGCATATAAATACCACTGTGCAATATAAATTTAAAACATTTGTTTTGTTTTACATTTTCATCATTTTTCCAAAACTTTTTTGGGTTTTAAACAGTACTACTTAATACCTAATGGTAAAATTTACCAAACTTAAACACTTAGCATTATAACTTAATTAATACCTTTCAAAAACAATTGTCCAATAATATGTTCATTGAACATTGTGCATAGATAGGTTGGACATTATTAGAGGCACTATTTCGCTTTGATTAATTTTGAAGCACTAAATTCAAAAGCATCCAATAATATTGTTTACATTGAAAAATGTCCACATTATCGGATAGATTTTTGAAATGTATTAATTGACTGGTAATTTTGCAGAATGTTTGGCATTAATAAAAATCCAAAGTTAAACAGATTAACAAGGGGTTTCAACAAATTCTAACAAGTGTCCGAAACCGTCCATGACACATAGTTGGATAGTTTTTTTTAACGATTTTAGTCAACTTGTAAATGGTAATGCTTCTGATTGTGAACTTAGTATTTTAAAAACTCAAAATTGGATAAGTAAAAATTTAGACTACTTTTGTTTTTTAGACAAATTTTCAACAAACATCCAACCATGTTCTATATATGTAATGTAAATATTGTCAAATGAGTTCTATTAATAATTCAATGATCTATAGTCGTCCGTGTGCTCGTTTCGATTCTTGGATTTTAATACGCTTTTCGAAATTTCTATAATTAAGTAATCGATTTTAAAATAATATCGTTCCGATTCCAATCCTCGTGTTCTAGAATCGTCGGTCTTATATTGTACCTGCCGGCGATTGAACCGGACCTTCAATTTGTCAAATTATATATCATCTTTGGTTCGTGTATAGGTATATTTTTCCAGAGTATATACGAATTTGACGCACGCGGAGACGTCTTCCGTCACGTCTCATCCAGGACACACCTCGTCAGACTCACGTTATCAGCTACCATTTATCTAACGACGTCGACGTGGGGCAACCCACCCATCGTCATGAATAATTTTCATTAAACACTGGCAGCCCGATCGACAGCTCGGATCATCTCGAGATAATAATATATATATATGTGTATCGTTTCTCCTCTCTATCTCTCTCTCTCCATGCATTTTAATTCATTCTTTTTCTTTCTCTTATTTATTTATTAGTTTTTTTTTTTTTAAATTCCATTCCTTTATAATTAATTCATAAACGTGACTTATCTGCTCGTGAGTGTGCTGCCCTTTATATTATATATTATACGACTATACGGCCACTCCTGTTCCTGCTCCTGCTCCTGCTCCTGGGTACATACCTACTTCGTGTACGCCACCATAAACCCAGTACCGCGTATACCTACCGTCTCCACGGAATATCGGGGTCAAAGACGACCGTATCGTTTAATTAAAAATTACGGCGCCCGCCCGGTGCGCAGTACCAACAACATCGGATAAACCGATCGAAAATACCTTCACATTATGCTGTAATTTAATATAATAAATAATGATTAATAACGATACTATTATGCTCATCAAAAATGGGTCAGTTCTATATAGATTTCTAAACATTATATTTAGACACATTATATTTCCGCTGTGTCCGTTCGTCCGTCCGTGGTAACTTGTACATAGTTAAGAGTTTGTTGTTGTGGTTACCCCCTCTCCCCTCCTCCGATAGCAATTTGAACATAAAAATATTGTGAAAATGTTTTTTTTTAACCATATTTCCAAAAAGACATTTTAATATCAATAGTCGAAAACATTTTATAAACAAATATTGTAAATTTAATAATTCAGACATGTGTTCTAAACAATATTTTTAAAAACATATTTCGGATACATTGTGAAATTATTTTTTAAACAGCATTATGAAAAAATGTGTACTTAAATATGCCAATTGCCAATTAGGTATTTTATTTATGTTCTAAAAAATGTTTCAAATTAAAAGAAGATTATGAAAATGAATAGGGAAGATACACGTGCGATAAAAATGCAAATATACCAGCCAAATTACCTAGCTTCTAGTACTCGTGAACAATTTTACTGAAAAATTCTTTAATAGTTTAATATTTAGATTTCTACGATCAGTAGTTTAAGTATGGAGTGGAATAAATTTGAAATCTACATCCCCACGTTCCCTCTCTTAATGATAAAATTTTAAAAATGTCTTTTTATTGGGCGTCTGTATGCCATTAGACATTGACATATGACATGCTGGACATTGACTAAAAATTGAAAACCTTTTCTCTTCTTTCCTCCCCTTAAAGATCGATTTTTGAAAAATCCTTTCTTAGCAAACGTCAATGTCAATAAAGAAATATTCTCTGAAAATTTAATCTTTTCACGATCAATAATAGTCTGGTCCGGGCGTTAATGATTTCTATATGTATGGATTATATGATCAATAAATCTCAGTGGTTATTGGTTAAATAAATACCGGAAATTCGTAATTTATGAATTTTATAATAAACTTGTATAAATGATAAGGTACCGGTTACTATCGCGTACATATGATATTCGGGATAGTGGGTTCAATTCCAGATGAAGAAATGGTCATTTTTTTCGAATTTCTATCGTCCACCGTCATGTGGAGAAAACGTTGCCGTAAAATATTCAAGAGGGGGCCCAAAAACCGTTATTGTGTCTTATTTCTTTCTTTCCCACTCCTCTTGTTTTTTTTTTTTTTTGTAATTCAATGTTGTGATGGTATAAAAAAAAAACATTTGTTTTTATAATGATTCCGTGAAAGATTTCTACAATATGAAATCTACCATATTGTCTGAATGTTGTATTTCTCTGCAATGGGTGTATTGTCAAAATGTTTTGTAAATAGGTTTTAAAAATTGTTTTAAATGAAATTATAGATAAAAAGTTCCGTCATTCCGTATGCTTCACATCGTCAATCATCTTTTCGTACATTTTTAATCACAGCCATAAAAAAAAACAAATATGTCTAAGAACGTAAAATAATGTACTAATAATGAAACTAATTTCAAAAAGATTTGGATTTCAAATTTTTGATTGAAGACATCTAGAATCTAGAATTCAAGTAACTTATGCATATATGTATATTATATATACAATAATATTATATACTATATTTTTAATCGTTATTTATTATAATAACGTATCGAAAACTCGAGCTAGTTCGATAAATCATTTTATTTTACTAAAAATATTATACGACAATTTCTTCTTCTAAAAGCACGCCTATTGCTGGCTGAATGATACTATCATTGAGTTGGCGTATTATATGTCCTGAATAATGTATAAATCATATCGTTCTCGGTAAACCTGCCGATTTAATTATAACTATACGATTCCATTATTGTATTATAGAAATCAATATTTAATAAGGATGTTTTTCCATATTTCAGGCTAGAAGTTGATTACACGAGTATGTCCAATATTCCAATTGGATTTTAAATATTATTGGAATTGAGTATTTTTGTCAAATGAGAAAAGGTTTAAAATAATTATAACGACAAATATGAATGAATCCATGTACTTTTATTCGTACAATTTAGGGTGCAGGTTGTGTTGATTTCTCGGATCTAAAATGAAAAGATTTCTTCTTTTTTTCGGATTTTAATATGAACGTTCAAACTTTTTTCACTAATCTTATTTAGATAAAATCCATACTAAATATTAGTTACAATTCCATTTGTCTTAATAATATCAATTATTACCAAAGCATAAACTGGATGGAACCATTAATTTTATAGAATAGATATTTGATCATAGGTACTAATAACATACTAAGTATTTGGTTCTATCTAATAAAAGTACAATTAATCAATTATTACATATTCTATTGATAGAACTTTTTACTTAAGTGTACTTAACTAATTCGATGATACACTTACGAACTCTATTTTTTTTTAATCAAAATTACGTCTTTCTTTTTAGACGCAGTTATTATATAAATGTACATTTTGAGAACAATAGGATTTAGAATCTTTTCATACTATGTCCACCTTTTTTCGAAATCATTTCTTACGGAAATAATTCGTATTAAAATTAATTTTAAAACATAGTTTTTACAGCTTTGCTTCATTCCATACTATACTTTTAACTCTTAAAATTTGTGAAAAAATATCCATAAATCAAAACTAAAAACCCCTCGAAAAGTGTTCAAAATACAAGATTAGTTTTAAACTTTATAATTTCCAAATCGAATTAAGTGAAAATTTATAAAGTACATGTCATCCTGCCATTTTAAAATAAATAGATATGTATTTTTATTCTCAAATTTGGATCCTAAATACATAGTTATTAAATTTGGCAGGAAACTAAAAAAATAAATAAATAAAAATGTACAACAATATACCTCAATGGAATAAGAAATTGCATTGATTTTCAATGAAATTGACGAAATTTGATTGTAGTTTGTAACAATAGAATGAATTTGTAATTTCTGTATTCATCTATAGTCATAACCTAATTTTTTTTTTAAATTCAAAATAAATACAATTTTTCAAACTTAGGTCAACTTGATAAAAATTACGATTGATTCAAATTGTCGGTTACCTACCTGTAGTTAATTGTGGTAATGTAGATACAAAACCCGTTAATTTTTATATCCGGCCAATGAACCTCTCTCTTAGATCCACAAAAATATTGGTTAAATGATTTTTAATAACAGTGTACGTATCTAATTATATTGTGATATCAAGCCACGTTTAATACCTATATAATTTTTTTTCGGTCGTCTTTCATCATAGGTAATCATAAATCGATTATAAAATGGTTGTTGGCGTAAAATTCACGCTGTAACGATTTAAACATCGTACAAGTATAATATTGCAATTATTTTCATAATGTTATATTATAATTCAACGAATATTCACGTCCTTCGTCATATTATCTCGGTGAGAATAAGGCATAATTAGTTTAGATGTGATAATAATAGTACGATTCACGTACAATTCTATTTTAAATGCGAAAATTATATACTATAGTATATAAATTATAATTTATATTATTAAATATATTAGCTGCATTAGGTATACAATAATTGTTTATTTCTGGATGCTGAAATTTTTTCGATGGACCTGATTCAAAAATTGGTAGTACTGGCTCAAAATTTTTATTACTTTTTTTTAAAGATTTTTTAATTTTCGGTTTCTTAACATAATTGTAGACATCTTATATCCTTACTGTGTCCATCTGTTCATACGTCCGTCCATCTGTCCATTTGTCTGTAGTAGAAATTAAACTCAATTAATTTTTCAGGAAATTAAATTTCCGGAAAAATTGAAATCATGAAAAATAGGAAAAATTGAGGGAAAAAATATAAATTGTAAAGCAACATAAAAATATTACCGTAATATTAACTATGCACAACCTACCTTTTAATTTTATTTATTTTCAATTCTGAGCACAGCAAGGAATGTATTGGTTTTATATATTTTTTTATCATGATGTATTTATTTTTATTTTTGTATGTGTAAACATTTTCGGGTAGGAGAAGCTGAATAGGAGTTTTTGGTTAAAACGGTTTATTTGATAGGCAATTGGTTTTAGATGGTACTTTTAAGAGTTTATTTTTCGATTTTCCCAGTATTTTTCTCAAATGTAATGACAATCTATCTTTTATGCAGCGTATAATTCAGAATCGAGAAAAAGAGGAACCCTGTGTACAAAATTTCGTCACATTGACATTACATAGTAGTTGCACTATGACATGTGAAGTTTATCATTAGTTCTATGTGAATTCTCTACGACACATCCTGACGCATAATTTACTGAAATCAAAAAGTGCACGCGATATCACATTTATAACTCCTCTGAGACGTTAATTAAAAACTTGAAAATAAACATGAAATTATATATTTACTGTTGCAAAAATTTGGAAGTACACTGCCGGATTTGAACGCATGAAACATGAATACTATACATTTATTTTTAACGCCCAAACCTACCTATCTACTAGCTGAGATACAAATTTGAGTAAAATTAGACTATTTAAGTAATAAGTACCTATACGATTACAGGAATGGCAAAGGAAGGGAAAATGTTTGAATCGTTACAGCATATCCATTAACAGCCAGAACAGGCTTGGACCGTTGGCAAAATATGTTGTAGGTACACTAAGGTATGTAACATACTATAAATCATTATAATTATGCTAGTTCATTATTTAAACCATACAGACCTTACAACCCCGAAGTCATAACAGATATCACATACATCATCATTATATATATGGGGAAATGACAAAATAAAAAATCGAATTGCCCTGGTTTAGTCGTTACCTATTTTTTTAAATTTATTTATTTTTTAATAATATCAAACTAAAGTCTTAACATATCAACCCAAAAATTAGTCTAATTATGGCTTGTTATGTAAAAATAATTAGTTATTTTTATCAAATTCAATGCTTTATATCTTTTTTCAAATTTAAATTAATAATAATACATTATCTCTTTGGACTTAAATGATAACAAATAGTGATAACGGCGCGACCGTCATGCTATAATGCTTATTTGAAATTAATTGTTTGTTTATACATTATCACTTATCACTTTTCATACTTATTTATTTATGTTATTTTTATTTATTATCAATTATTATTCTCTTTGAATCTTTTTCAATTTCTCCTATTTTTCCAATTTTTCACGGACCTATAGCAAAAAAAATGGGTTTTTTTTCGAGTATTTTTCAAATTTTTCCGGAAGTTACCGTCATTTTGAACTTTAGTCGGTAGTTACTATATAGTTACGAAGGAAACTAATGATTTGACAATTAATTGTCATTGCGTTTTCTTATTCATAAATCCACTCTCAAATAGAGTGTTTTTCAAACATCCACATGTTCTTTGTCAGTACTTAAAATTCGTTGCTATGGTTACCAATATAAATATTGACTGAGGAAACTAATACTAGTGCTGAGGAAACAGAAACTGAGAAAACTAATACATTCGAAGATATTATTTTGTCCTAATAACAAGTTTTTTTTTCTGGCGAATATTAAACCTGTTTGTTTATTTATTTTACTGAATGTATCGTGTTACTTTTCAAAACTCATAAAGTTTCGTAAACACCTGATTGACTGATGGGATGTTTAGAGCTTTGAGGATAGTTTAACTTTTGCGGGATGTGTTACACTATATAAGTTTAGATGTTCCTTTGTTGTTGTTAGTTTTTTTTTTTTGTGATGTCCGTAAAAAGTACGAAACAAAACATGATAGTAACCCCACATCGAAAAATACAATATAGTTGGCATTGTGTTCCTCGTTTTTGGATTAGAGTTTTTACATTGTCGCATTTACGGATGAAAATTAACGGTTGATTTGCTCAAACAACCGGCAGTAAACAGACATAATTGTTAAACAAATTCAAGCTAGAATACTATATAGGCTTTAAAATATAACATATTATTCATTGAAGTAGGTATTTTTATTTTCTTTTTTCTTTTCTATAATAAATGGATAATACTCTTTTGTAGAGTACAGTAACTATGAATGACAATATTATAATTTCGTATTTACAAAATCGGTAATTAATTAACTAATATTATACAATTAATTTATGAAAATAGATACAAATATTATTAATAATAAGATTAATTTAATAATACTATTGTAACAATGAGAAAAAAATAACAATAGTAATAATTAATTTGCAATTGAATTTAAAGCTAAATATACATTTCAATTAATAACAATAAGTGACATAAAGAAAAAGTCTACATAATTCATAATGATATTTGTTAATATTAATGCTCTAGGGAAAAAAGTAACGGAACTAGAGTTATTTCTATAAAATGGAATATGAAACAAGTTAACTTTCCTCAAACAATAACTCGTTATATTAAACCCTATCATATAAAGCAATTCTGGGGAAATAACATGACCATTCAACAAGTCATATATAAGCATAAAATCAGCAACTTTTCTTCTTACTTTACAAGATATAAACCCCAATTCACTGATTTACAGAGTGTACGAGTTCTTTGAAATAAACGGCATAGTTTGCAACACAATAAATTTAAAAAATTGAAGTTTTAGATTTTCAATAAAATTCGACCGTGTTACCAAAAATAGGTAGATGGCAAATCGTTGATAAACATTATAAATAATAGAGGACCTAAATGAGAGTCTTGTGGCATACCAGAACTTATTCGGAAATAGCGTGAAATACAATGTGACATTTTACAGTTTGTGTACGGCAGTTTAAATAGTATCATAAAAAATTCAAAATATGTACATGAATAACAAATATAAATAATTTATTATAAAGTATGTTATAATGAACTTTATCAAAATCTTTCTGAAAATCAGTATTGATTGAATATAACTGTACAGGATCATTTAGGGGTTTAAGTGGACGGGTAAATTAGAATATTAATGAAAATGGACATCTTAGCTCTAAAACAATTATGGAAAATTTTGTAGTTATCATATAGTTTCAAATATTTTGGGAATAATAAACATTTTAGAAATTGATCTGTAATTAGTAATATTATGTTTATCCCCTGTCTTATGAATTGGAGTAACGAATGATTATAATTTAGATTCAATGATTTATTGAAAATAAAATGAAGTGGTTAAAAAGTACAAAATTAAAAAAATTTAAAACCACTGATGGTATATCATCCGGTCCAATCCCTGTATCTAAATCTAAAGAATTTAAATAATCAAAAATTTCATTTGGATCAATAGAACAATAGCTTAAGTTAATATGAATATTATTTGTAGAAATAGGGAGTAATGAATTATAATTTTCAGCATTCAATGAATTATTTACATACCTAGGACACTAGAAAAATAATCAGCGACTAGATTGACCGTTTTAGAGATTTCTGTGGATGTAATATTATTATATTTCATACAGCAGTCCGTAATATTATTTTTTGTTTTATTCAAAGTACTTACGTAATTCCAGAATGGTTTAATATTTATCGGAATACTATTTTTAATATCTGAAATGTATTGAGTGAACTAGATTGGATTCAATTGTTTAAATTTTTTCCGAAAATCAGAAAATTCAATATAATTGTCAAACTAGGGATGAAGTTCATAATTTTTGTGGGCAACTTTTTTTTTGATTATGAGGTCTCTGAGTTTTGCATTTACCTAAAGAAGGAAGTAGTTATTATAGACTTTAGTTTTAGGAACAAACAAACTAAAAGAATCATAAATAATTTCATAAAAAATATAAATTATAAATTATAGCATCTAGAGACAGATCATTGTTAAGGTTCAAGTGAAAATCAGTATTAGAAAGAAATTGAAAAATATCATCGAACGTACACTTCTTACAATTATAAATATAATATAGGTATGTATTTTTCTATACGTTATTTTCATGTTTTTATCCATTTATTATAAAAAAAAAAAAAAAAAATACGGATTATTAAGAATACAGTTCTGGTAATGCTAAAACTTCATCGTTATAATTGGAATAACATAGAAAATGTGATCGTCGTATTCCAAAATAAATACTCCACACTCGTCGAAAGGTTAACGTGCGCTGTCGAGGAAAAACAGGAAGGTCGAATCGGCTACGCAGGTAAGACGAGAATTTAAAATTAAGATTTGATTTACTTAGAGAAATCAATTAGAAAAAAATATAAATTATATATTTTTGTAAACACTTATGTCGAGGTTAAATTATATTATTTTCTAAGATTCGTTGGCCGATGTATTATTGCAGTGTAACAAACTGCCTAATATAATATTGGTAAATTACGTTATAAATTACTCTAGTCATTACCTTCGAGATTATTAGATATATTTAATATGTTGTTTTCGAAATTTATATATATATATATTTAATTTAGTATCTTAATATACGTATAATAAATAGGAAGTTGTTGGATTTCTATTCGTGTTTTTTTTTTCTCACAATATTACAATATAACTGTATAACGACAATATAAGGTCTGGATATCTTAAAATTATCAATATAAAAAAAATGGTATGTAAACAATATTAATTGGAAAAAAAACATGAATATTTTAGTTTATTTTCTTAAGTATAACTATATTAATACTATGGCCAGTTTGTTATTGAGGAAATGCGTCCAAGTGATTTCATGTCGAAGTGAAACTGTGGTGAATTGACGATTTTATGATTTTTAATGATTCTCGCACATCGTAAATAATAGATTGAAAACAACTATTAATATAATTTATAAATAAATGGTATAAAATTATATTATATTATATACAAAAAATAACTGATAATTGTTAATGTTAACAATGTTAATGTATACAGCCTGAGGTAAGATGACATTTTCGGGGGGAGATCGACTGAAATGCAATAATTATTCTACATTAATTGTGTAAATCCACAATTAATTTTGTAAATGTCAATTTTTATTTACAACATTTTTTTGTGAACTGATTATACTACGGAATTACTACCTAATATTAACAGTTAACAATATGTGCAATAGCAATACATAAACGACTCTTTTCCGCTTTTATTGAATTTCTAAAATCATAAATACGTTAATGACTTAAGTACTCCAAAAAAAAAAAAAAAAAAAAAATGTTTATTTATTTATAAATTATATGAATCTAAGTATATTTCAAGTTTATATGTATTTAAATATAAATAAGAAGGTGCAATTTTTAAAACACCAAATTGAGTATATAAATACTTTATAGTTTATATGCTTCTAATATTTTCAACATGTTCCTTACATTAGAAGTGGTGACAAATGTATCATTGAAACGAGTTGTCCAATAAATACCTATCCACCATAGTAAAATGGTGAATTATAATGTATATAACTTAAACATCAGATAATGGTATGATAACTTAGTCTCTATTTGTTCTGTATACTTAATAATTTATTTTTAATATGTTTGATGTAAAATTTTGTTATCAAATAAAACCATTTCGTCATATTACCGACTTGTTCACTTAGCAGACAGTCTTTTCTTTACAGGTATATGAAATTCTACAAAATATAGATTATACTACACAAATAATATGTAATATGTCGTTACGTAACAAACATATTATATAATATTCGGTCATAAATTGATTTACATATTATATTATGTATGATTTAATTTCTGATTTTAATTTATACAAATAATAATGATAATAATAATAATAACCTACCGACTTACCGAGGGAAATATGTATATATATATATTTTTTTTTTTTTGAAAAAACATTATTCAAATTAGTTTATATTTTTTACATTTGTATTGGTATAGAGAAGTCAATCGCGACCTGCGCGTAATAGTTATATTATCACTAGTGGCGATTTTTTCCATACATACATATCAATAGATATATCGATGACAAACATTCTGCATGTTGCAATATATTTTTATTTAACTGTGCTGGAAGGTTTTCTTTTAAATATTTTATACATATTATATAATTAGTCATTATACTTATTTAAAACAAATGTTATTGTTCTGGTGTAACTTGCCTTAAAATAAAAATTACAAAGATACACAAGTTAATGAAAATAATAACTCAAATAATTGAAGTTAAATACAGCGAAAAGTGCTCGATAAATATAGATTAATATAGTTAACAAAAAATAATTTAAACTCGTTAAATTTAAAAAGAAAAATCAATTAAAGAAATATTTAATTCAGTTTAATGTAGTTGATTTTTATAAAAACATTTTAACTAGATAGATTTTAACATATTATTTTTTTGCTGTAATAATTTAACGTAGATATATCTATTAAAAATAAAAATCTGATTAGTAGGGGATGAAAGCACTTAATTCGTTTATTAGGATAATAGTGGTAGAATTTTAAAGCAATGACACATTATTTCTTTCGATAAAATGATTCTGAGCGAAGCTTCGGTGTATTTAATATGCGTTTTTATATTACTGAACGCATATGCTTAAACAAAAATACGACATAAATCATAATGTAATAATACATATTTAGTGTACATTTATTCCAATTTATAATAATTGTTTGGTAGTCTTTATTTACACTTTTGAAAACTACTTAGAAAATCAAAAATTACCCGTATGAAGTAGGTACCAATTAGAATAAATTTCCTATTAAAAAACCTCTACAGGTACTAAAAACACATTACTTTACCCCTTCTAGCCAAAAAAGTGCATATATACAAAAATAAAAACATCATTGTAAAACCAATAAATTTCTCATTACGCTCAAAATGTAAAATAAATACTAAAAAATATTTGACGTATATCGACAGTATACATATTATACGTTATAATATACAAGATTATTATATATTTTTTATAATCTCCTTCTTTCCCGTACTCGGTGAAAACGGTAGCTCGCCCGTCAACGTGATAAAAAAATAACGATATCAGCTCGTTAGTCATCATATCAATAATTATCGTATAATAATAATAATATACGAGATATCGCGGGAGCGCCTTAAACCCAAGGAGATTGTCGGAGGCTAATATTATTATAATATTATTGTTGTGTCGACGACCAGATGTCGCAAACCGAAATCGTATATTATACCTATTTACACGTTATAATAATGATATATAGATATCCTTGCCCTACTTATTTTAATTTATTATTGTGTTTTTACATTTTGTTTTCGATCGCGTTTCGTAAACCAGATTATCACGTACATTGTTAATAATACACATCATAAGTACAGTAATAACAATAAACGACAGTGGGACCCGCGACTATTAATTACAAAGCTTCGGGTCGCGCGCCAGTGTGCTCATTCACTGAACGATTTTTTTTTAATTCCGTATAGTACGGATATATTACAGTCGAAAAGAAAAACAGAACTCATATTAGTTAAATTAACCTCAGATTTAGCCCAAAAGCCTATACATTACTTAAAACATAATAGTTAATCAAAAAAAAAAAAAAAATCCCGACCAGTAAGGGGTGGAAACACTTCGCTCGTTGAGTACAGGATACCGGTGGTGGATACATTGAATTCGAAAGCAATGATAAATCATTTATTTCTAAAAAAAAAAAAAAAAATGCTTCAGATTAGAAAATACTTGACAATTACTGTAGATTATACTAATAGTATATAATAATACGCTAATATTGTATAATATGATGAACAAAAAACATTTGAATGTAAATGGGATTCGAACCGAGAACTCCGCGGCATGACAACACCGTTATGGTTACCACTAAACTATATAATACTATTGAAAAATAAATCTTTTAAACAAAAAAATTCTTTAAATTTAATTCGACATAACTTTAAAACCAGATCCGATAGTCAAATTCTGATTTCACCATTATTTTTTAGATGAAAAAAAAATATATTTAAAAATGAGAAAAATCGAATTCTCCTGTAAAATAGAAAATTTATACTTATTATAAATTAATTGTCTCAAAATCGAAAATTGCTAAAAGTAGCCCAAAAATGGATAGACATTTTCAAAAATGTATAGATCTATTATTTCCCTAAAATTCGAACACATTTCATACCAAAATAATACATAGTTTTGAAAAAATTAAATGTTTTTTAAAAATGATTGTACTGACCGATTTTTAAATTTTTTGTGTGTAGCTAGAATGACTTAATTTAAATTTAAAATTTAGACTATTATGAATTAAATGTCTCAAATATAAATATTGCTTTATATAGCCTAAAAATATGTAAACATATTCGAATATTTTTTCATATTAATATTTAATATTAAGTATTTACGTTTGTGGTGAAAATTTCATACCACTAACATTAACATTTTTGGAGTTTTAAAGAATTTAACCAAAATCACGTGTACCGATTTTTACGCAAATGTTTTGATAGTTTTTTCATACACGTTGTATAAAAAAATTTAAAAATCAAAAAATGACTTCTCCTAAGTACCAACCAGATTTGATGAAACAATTTGATACCAAAAAATAGTGCTATATGTATACATTATAATGATGGAGCACTTCTTCTTATAGAATTTTAGGTAGGTACAGACATAAAAATAAAAAAGTAAAATAAAATAAATAAAAATAAAACACATCATCGTAAAACCCTTTCGCTTCCCTCAGAATCTAAAATTTCTACTAATTTTGTTTAAAGTTAAGTTTCAAGTTGAAATGGAAACTTGGTTTATAGACTAAATCAGTTCTCAGATAGGATAATGTATTAGATTTGAAATAAAAAATCAATCATTAGTTCATAAAACAATTCTGAGAAATTTTGTTATAATAATATTTTCCAATTTATAAACATTTTCCATTATATTCGGTTATTTTCATTTAAAGTTGTAAAAACTACTAAAAAAATCAAAAAAAGACTACATCTTCAAAATACTAACTTTAGAAGAAATTTCCTACAATAAAGGAATTTATCCGTAAACTCCTATTTGATACCTCTATACCCTAATATAAGTGTATCTAAAAAATTTAATTTTAACTTTGTTATAAATTGTTAACAAGTTTTTTGTCTTATCAATATAGTGCTAACAGTAAATATTTGATATACATTTAAAACCTCTGGTATTATTTTCTGATTGAAAAAATATTGGAAAAATCAAAAATTAACCTATGTAAAGTACAAACTAGAATATCATAAATTTCATATCGAAAAACTTCGATTTTTCAAAACTCCTACTCGACTCATTTCTACTCAAAATCTTATTTTCATAAATGAACATAATTAAAAAATGTGTAAACAGACATAAAAAATATATCAATGTAAAACTAATACATTAATCGATATTTATTCAGAATATTAAACCTAACTCAAATAAAATAAATGTTTTATTATTCATTGTCTATTAAATAAATTAAGATTTGAATACCTACTTGAAATAATTAAAAAAGTGGGAAAAATTTTTCATATATTTTTTTTTAATATGGAGTAGGTATTCAGATTTACTAATAATTAACTATTAAATATAAATTATAAATATAATATTTATATATATATATATATATATATATTATAATTTTAATTATAAATTAAATACCTACCTATTAAATATAAAATTAAAACATTTGTTCTCATGAAAATCGTTCCACTTCAATGTGTTAACGTAACTAGAATATTATGAAAAATTAACTTTAATGAGTTGAGTTAATACGATGGAAATTCAAATAATAAAGTTCGTTAGTTATAATGATAGAAATAATTAATTGATAAATATATAATTTTTTTCAACTAACTTCGAACTCTTTGTAAAAACGTCAGCAGGCTGTGGCAATTTTAGACTGGTGGAAGGTTACCCCCCCCCCCCGCCACTGCGTTGTAGTCGGCAAATTCGAGTTCAGTCGGTAAAAAACAGAAAATTCGGTGAATTATTATTATTTTTTGCTTGTTTTACCGTTTTTGAAAGAATATTTCGAAATATTCAACAAATTATGCATTGTTCGAAATGTAGTCAGAAATTTATAAAACCCCCCTAAAAAAAAAAATGTCTCCGGATCACCCCTGTCAGCGTGTGGTCATGAAAACGTTTACTCCAAAAAAAAAAGTCAATTTCGATGAGTTTGAAAAAAATATTGATTTTTTCTGCGGGTAATTATTTTCAGAAAAAAAAAACATTAAAATTAAAATTAAAATTAAAAAAAAAACATTAGCATACACCTATATTTGCACTTCGTTCTGCTACCATCGAATATGGGTAACTAATTTAGCGGTTATTATTACCTTATCCGACTAGGCAGACATTTTGATTGTCGTGACAAAACGCCGAACGGTCCGGATGAATAAACAAACGTTTAATGGGATCACGGTCTAGTCTAGTCCGTGCATATATATAGATCGGATTTGCAACGGGTCGCGGATCGTGCGGACAGACGAGTGCACGACGTAGCGAGTTCCGTAAATGGTATTTAGACGTTATATTATAATATTCAACAACATTATATGATCAGTGGTGGATTTGGGGAGGGACGCAGAGGGACGGAGCTACTCTTCATATGTTCATGTTTAACAGCGTATCCCTTAATTTATTTATCAGGGAACGCAGGGAACGCAGTGTCTGTTTTAATTTTTATCTAACATTTGTTAAAATTGTAAATTTTTTTGGAAAAATCATGAAATTACGAAAACGAATGTTTTTTTTTTTGTTCTCATCGTATAATAAGTTTTAGATAAAAAAACATGATATAAAATGTTGAATAGTTGCGATCGCATTAAACCATATAGGTAGGTAATAAATAATGTTCATTATCCGTGAAGGGCTTAAGCTTAAAAGGACGGCGAAATCAATGCGACACCGACAAACTTCATTTCGGTCTATATTTACAACTTCCTCGATTATTCATTTAAAAGGAAAGGTGTTAAATTATTTTAAAAGAGGAATACTTAAACTATATGCTATTTTGAAAATATATATAACCCAACAATGATGTAAAACATTTTTGAATTTTTCTATATTCTATTCATGTTATAATATAATAATCTAAAATGTTTTTAAAAATGTCCCTTGGTTAAGAAACTTTGGATAGGGGGTGTGTGGGACGAAGTCCTCCACGATTTACTTTTTCTTTAATATGTCCCGGAACGCTGATTTTTCAATTAAGCTCACAGTCCGTCCTTATTTTTTTTTCCAATTCAACCACTGCATATGATACACTTGCGTGTGTGTCGTGAAAAAAAAAATGTTTAGAGATTTATCATTTATCTATATACGACCGAATGCCGCCGATCAATTTGTCGAAGCCGTCGTACCGACTCGGGAATTTTTGCCGCCCTTCCTATCCTATACACTGTTTAATGACGGAGATTAAAAAAAAAAAAAAAAATCATACTTTTCAAACGGGAAAAAAATGCAGGAAAATATTACGCGCCGTTTACGGACGGCTATGCAATCGCTGCGGTGTATTTGCGCGGCCATTATATTATATTATATTATACCCACGTGTTTTATAAACACCACGCCGTTGAGCGACGTGATGATAAAATGGATAAAGTCTTCGGTGGACCGGATTCCCGTGGACAAACGATATCGGTTTTAAACGTGTTAAAATCGCGCCATACGATATACGAGATCGATGATAGGTCTAGGAAGTGAGCTATATAGTTGATATATATATATATATATATATATATATATATAATATAGATACGACATTAAGATATAAATATCGATTTTTTTTTATTTATTTTTTTTTTTTATTTTGCTACAACCACCTGCACTCGACGGTCGGAATTTTTTTATGGAAACCGAGTGCAATTATTACTAATTGTTGTTCGCATATCATATAGGTAGACAGATAGCTGTTAATAGTTATTATTATTGTACGAGTACGATCGTTTAGCGTCACATATCGTCGTGACCAATTCTTCTAAAAATTCTTTATACATTAATGGAGATACGCTACTTTTACGACTGTTGTTTTTATATAACTGAGATATTATAAGCAATAATTAAAGTACGGCGTCTATTGCTTAATTGACTATATTATATACGTACATACGGCTATTTCTTATTGTTGAACAACAAAATATCATAGAAAATTAGACCGTTAGACTTTTAATTTAGGACCGTTCACTTACCTATACGAAACTCTGCGCAAAATTGCAATCTCTAATAACGGCCGGATCTAATAATAACCGATTATTGTGGAATAAACGCTATATGTTTTATATCAGACTGACTACGTGTTTTGGCGATGCAATTTTGAGCAACCACCTGGTTACTATAATATTGTTCGTTCGGATTGTTACTTGCAGGTTGCTAAATCATGCTAAACATAGTGTTTATACTGTTTACTACAGTTTACAAGTTTTATTATTCTATGGCCATAAATAAATATTATCATATTGGTTTAGCGATAAACTGATAACGATAGTAACCAAACTCAGGAACACCGAACACTTTTGTAGTGTCAGTGTAGTGTAGTGTAGTCATTTATTTTATAGTTTGTACGTAATAGCTCTATTTTATATAATTTGAAATATTAAATGTGAATAACGGCCGAGAAATTGCCCTTGTATTTTGCAATGTAATTGTTCAATTATGTCATACATATAATCAATTTCAAAAATTGACCACTTGGTACCTACATCTTGTTATTTGTAAAAAAAAAAAAAAAAAAACAAAGTAGAATCATGATTATAATCCTTATCAGTGAGATTGTGGGTTGTCACAAAATGCATTCAGTTATCAAACGCAATTGCATCGAACAATCTCGCCAAAACAGTTTGAACGAGCAACCAGGTTGCTCAAAACTGCATCGCCAAAACACGCCTATATTGTCTCGAAAATGAAAATAATACGAAAACGGTGTTTTTTTTTTTCTTTAGGTTCTTATCACTATAATATAGCTCGTTTTAGCTCTTTCGTTAATACGTCGATACGTCATAATATTTCGACGAAAAGATTGTTGAAATTAGCCAAAACACGGGCGTATTCGGTCGGCGCGTGCAGTATATATATATTGTATTTCGGTAACACCGTGAGCGTGCTGCCGGATCGGACAGATGGGATGAGCCGCATTATGTTTATGCAAATGAGCCCACCCCCTCTTCATGAACGGGATAGGGGGTGGTGGTGGTGGTGGTGGTGATGGTGGTGGTGGCGTTTGCTTGTTAATCCGAAATGAAACAGTAAAGGAAACAACAATATGAAATGGAAAAAAAAAATAATAATAAAAGATTCCGAAATCCGAAAACCGGTTACACCCGCCCCGGTAAGTATATATTGTTTCGCTCTAACGTTTAATAATAATAATAATTCTATACTCTGTTTTTTCGTTCCTTTTTGTTTCATACTCTACACATCCATTGTTGCTGCAGGATCTCCCTCTCCCTCCACCCGTGTGCGAGCGACCGGTGCTCCTCACGATGATTATTATCGTCGTCGGCTACAGCAGCAGCAGCAGCGGGTGACCCCAAAAAATCCCTTTGTGCCCGCGTAGTGTTTACACATGAAAGGACAATAATTAACAAAAAAAAAAAATAATAAAATAAAAATTGTTTGAAAAAATCGAATTACCCGGAGGGATTGTTTTAAGTACGCGCCCCCTCTCGTCGTCCTATCGAGGGCTTATCTCCAGCATCTCTACACTACACAGTTTTGCAGGGCGTATACTTCACGAAACTGTATAATATATATATATATACATAATATGCACAGTTGATATGCGTAACGAAACCTATTCATTTGTATATTGTTATTCTAAATAACAGTAAACGATTAAAATATCGGGACATTTTTCAAATGTAAAAATATCGAAATCCAAAATATCCATATATATATATATACATTGGCAGCATATGTTTTTAAAGTTCATAAAATTGATTCTAAATTTCCATCGAGTATGACACTCGTGTTAAACAATTCGGGTGTGTTTCCTTTGCACATACAGAGTGTTCAAATAATCGAAATTATTGGTACCGATTGCAGTACTCGAATTTTAGCATATATAATATTATCGTATTTCTTAATTCAATGCTAACCTTCGCATCATAAATATACATAATTTTCGAGAGTAAAACTATCGAAACGAGATAAAAATCGTCCCGATACCAATGGCGGTTATGTCAGATTATTAAAACGAGACCATTGTTTCTTCGGTCCACGGACAGGATAATGTATCATTATTATTTTTAAAAGCAAAGGTAAATTATTATATTCAAAAAATGATATTGACCAAAGTTCGGTATAATATTATAAAAAAATGTATATCAATGTTATTTGTTATTTCCCCTCCACTTAGTAAATATTTCCGTTCCAAAAGGTAGTTTTTCTTACTACTGAAAAAATCGAAAAAATTAACTATTTAATAAAGTACCAATTATAGAACCGATTTTTTGTCAAAAAAGCTCATTATTCCAAAACTTTTGCATGATTTATTTTACCCCCCAAAAATATAAAATTGTGTAATACAGACATAAAAAAAAAAACAGATCATGCTAAAATTAATACATTCTTTGCTTTACTCCGAATCTAAATTAAAGCTATATGATAATTATAGCCCGGAAATTGACTACCTTTTTTTAAATATCTCATATATTCTATGGCTAAAATTAATATTTTTTTATCTAAAAATACCAACAAAAAAATGGCATAAAAATTCAACAATATAATAAAAATATATAAAGTAAAACTAATTGTATGTTATATTTTTTGTATTTTCCGATTTTTTGATATTTTTTTTGTTACCATTTTTATGGATTATATTATAGGTTATCACATTAAATATTCTAATAGTAATAATTAGGTATGAAATTTCGATGAATTTCGTAATTGTTATTTCAGAGCCATAAACCATGTTTCTTTTAATACAAATCCGTTTCATGAATTGTCAAGTGTATAATATATCAAATTTCATTTTATATATTCGTTCGCACCATTTGTAAATTTGGTTTTATAAGTGCATTTTCATGTTTTTTTATTTTATTTTAAGAACATTCTACATTAAAATATTTATTAAAAAAATATTAATGGACTCTGTGTGTGTAAATCTAAAGATACATTTATGGATTTTGAATGTATCTCATTACAGTTCTGGTCCTGATATAGGGAGGATTTTGCTTGCCCAAGTAATATTATCTCCTGCGTAGTAAACGTCAATGTAGTTCGTACACAGCCGTTTAGTATTTTTTTTACTAGAAATACGAGTAAAACAATTTCAAACAGATATTATTATCATGTTATAGATCAGCTGTTGTTCGTGGTGCGATTTAATTCCACGTTGAGAGAATACGTTGCTTTTTATTAAATTTGATTATATAGTATATATATATATAATATGTAATATACATATATTTACACAAAAATATTGTTATCACGTAGTATACCTCTACTATACGTTTTGTATTCGTAAATTTATAACACATAACACGAGGGGCTTCGGAAAACAAAATATATATATTATATAAAATATGTTTTCGGGGCTCCCGTTCCGACGACCGGGTCACCGGAGGTCGAAAACGATGACGTGCAAACATATTATGTTTTATCCAGTTTCATTTCTCACGTCGTAAACGTCGTTTTCTAAACGTATTGTTTCGGTTCGCACCCACGCACATCGCGCCCCGTTCAGTTCCAATCGACTAAAAAACTACATCTCATTTTAACGTATTTATATATACACACATATGATATATTGTATCATATATATATATATATATTTTTTTTTTTTTTTTTAATCATCATTGTATATTTCTCCAAAAGCTTAGCGTCTTATCTACTCGGTCCGATCGCAGTTAGGTTTACGAATACGATGTACGGTATACCTCGTCTAACCTTTATATACTTATATGGGATGTGATTCATTTATTCATGAATCTCAGTTGTCTATCTCCATCGCGTGTCATTGTAATTTTAATTTCGTTATTTCTTTTTTAAGTCTTTCGTTTTATTATTATTATTATTATTATTTCATACTTATACTCGGTAGCCCTACCGACTTATCTTTCTGTCAGATGTCATTCATTTGTTATGGTTAACATTGTTCGAACCGAATGCCCGTTATTATTGTTATTATTATTATTATTATTATTATTATTATCATCATCGTCGTCGTCGTCGTCGTCGTCGTCATCGGTCGTTATTATAACGTATACGTGTTATACTTCATTATATTCTCGTCGTCTATGTTTTCCTGTTCATTCATTTCATAATACGATATAATATGTAATACAATTCTTCTTATTTTTTGAACGTGTCCGCCACATAGGTTGACAATTATTAATCCTAAACGCTAAATAGATACGAACGTTTTTAACTTGGAAATGTTCATAATTTAACGTACCGCGAACTGCACAATATTACAGGGAATTTATTATGACATTGGATTTAACATTTAATTTATAATATTATTTGTTATAAAATAGACGGTTTTAGTGTTATAACGTCTTTATAGACCCGAACGTATTTATCGACGTGCATTCGAAAATGACAAGTTAAAAAAATAATACTTTAAATATAAGTCGATGTCATGTAAAAGAAAACAAATGTCCAAAATGGCATGTGGGCCGAGCTTTGACGTCAACATGCGGTATCTGTTTCGGTTGTATTTGGACGCAATATATCGACAATTTCTGTTCAGCATAAATTTAAAGTCAATCAATGACCTATAACCTAGACTATCGAGTTTGACTTTATTGGCATTTTATACGAAAGTACTGTATAGAAAATCTTAATATTGATAAATTTCGTTTAGAAATCTCAATAAAAACTTTACATAGGTAATTAAAAAGGTATTAATAAAATTCAACTTTTTAAAATTCATTTGATCTTTCTACCGCGTTATATGTTTTCCTATATTTTATATTTTGAATTGACTTGAAATGAAGTTAAAAATTAATTCGAGTAAGTGCCTGTATTTAAGCAAAGGGTAATTAACAGTATTTCTTCGCAAATAACGGAAAAATCGAAGAAAAACACAATGACATAATCCATTAAAAATGTCAGTCTCACTGATTGATGTTTGAGGTTATATTAATGTATATAACGACTACAATATATATATATATATAATTATTTATATACAAAGCTATAATTATAGTAAACATGATGACTTACAGAAAAATGATTTTCTTCTCGACGTTATCAACCGACAAGCAGGCCTACAGCTACTTACATAATACACCTATACCTGGGTGTAAATTCTCCGTGATATCCATTAGATGGACCGTAGTAGCAATTATTGCTCCGGTAAGTATATATATATATATATACTATATACTATGTATAGGTGGGCAAACGGCGGACGCGAATCAACACGTGACCGCCATAATTGAATTTTCGCGTAAAAACCATTGCTAAATGGAATAAACGACTACCGGGTTTCGATACGTTATAACCATAGTGGTAACGTTCACACTTTCTTAACCTTATAGATAATATTCTTTTGCTTCGACATACATAAGACGGTTTAATGAGTAGAGGTAGTGGTGTATTTTCCCCGATTTTTACGAAAAAATTCAATTCGAAACAATTCGACCTTTTAATCTAATTAATTTTTTTCAATTTCATTTAATATTGAACAATATTGCGCTTTTTCACTACCCGACACTCGTACCCATAATTTTTCACAATACTTATAAAAATTAACGGTATGATACATATTCTGCTGCATAATTTAATAATATATTGTATATATTATATAATGTGAACCAAAAAAATATCTCGTATTCTATAATTCAAAAAGTTGCATAAGTGTAAGTACTGTATACTGCGCTGTCCCGGAGGGGAGTATTCAACCCCTCCACCTGGGATATCAATCGGCAAAATTGAGTCCAATTGGAAAACAGAATGGCTTTTTTTAAATTTATTTACTGTTTAAATAGGTAATATTTAATCTGTCTTCACCCCACCTCACAAAAAAAATAAGACAATTAAAATTTCTTCGGGACGGCTCTAACTATACGTTCTTCGTAACGAAAACGATATTATATAATATCCAAATTATGTTTGAAATTCGATCAACGAAAACGATTCTCGTTTACTCTGAATTATGATGATTTTTATGACCACGTGACCGTGAGATCATTATAAATAGGTACCTGTTGTAAATTACAAGATTTTCGAACTATATCATAGTTAGGGTTTAAATCGCAAAATAATTAAATTGTTTGACCTTATTTTACATTTAAACTTTTTCATTTTTTATGCTTATAATATTATTAGTTTTTCAAACGTTATTTAATAGTTAGGTTTATCGTTATTAGTTATTTAAACGTTATTTATTTTTTCGTTTAATGTTTAAAATTTATTTAACGTTTTACGGACTTTGTCGTTAAATTTGGTTTAGTTAGTATTTGATTTATAGACAACTGTGGCTGATTCATAATTACTAAACATAACTGCACAGCATATTATTACAAATTATACTTGATTATAAGTGAACTCTCTAGTTACAAAGAATAAGAATCATCCTCATATTGTTTATATAATAGACTGTATTTTGTATGAACGAAAAAAGAGAAGAAGAAGACCGCAAAATAAGCGGTTGGATGTGATGGACAGTGTTATCAAGAGGATGTTGTGCTAATAAAAACAATACGGGAAATCGAGTTAAATGGAAATTGATAACTAGGGGTGATAAATCTCAAATTTTTGGAAGAATTGTTGAGACGAAGAAGAGAAGACATTATCTAGTAAAGAATAATATTTAGTAATATTCATAAATAAAATTTCCCATATATATTTTTTTACGAAAAAAGTCTTATTTTTAACGTTACTGTTACGTTATATTGGCTTTACGTATATTATGTTTAATGATACGTTTTATTTAGTGATATTCTAAATATTTTGTTTTTCGTTTTTCGTTTATTGATTATTTTTAAGAAAAATTTTTCGTTTTTATCGTAATAATTAATACATTATGAATAACGTTTTTAAGCCATATGGTCATATTATATAAGTACTTCAGTCCATAACAAAAATTCACAAATTTAATACGTAATTAATGATTATTACTACATCGTAAACTTATATAACAACCATAATGTCAAAGATTTCCATTTTGTATAGCTTTTTATATCAATTTGGCTCCTTGTTTTTCACACAAGTCCAATACATTATGTCCGATTCAGTTCACATATTGTGTGCATTATCCTATTTTTCAACGAATATTAATATTTTAAATTACAAAATAGTTGAAATCATCATATTTTAAAATAATAAACTTCCAAGTAGGCATGGATACATGTTGTAAGAAGATTTTGGAACATTACATTATAGGTTTAAAAGTGTTAATGGTTACAACGAGTTTTTAAATAATATGTTCTATATTTTCACTAACTATAAATTATAATATTAAAGGGCTAATCCGGGTTTGGGTATCCTTAGAGATTCATCCATTGGTTCTTTAAATAATTAAAATTCTAGGTCCTGGTTCTAGTAGATAAATTGTTGTATAATAATAGTAATAACTAATTCCAAAACAAATTATTTTTAATTCGGTTCCAAACCCTCGTCAAAGGCTTTAGGTAAATTTGAAAACTTAGATATAATTTGTCTATAATGTGTAATGTATTTTATCACAAATAGATATCAGTAAATGGTAAATTACTATCTCGGACAACGATATCAAATTATTTGTACTTACATTAATTGTACAATATAGATTATCTTCATTATACCATCCAAGGATATCGACGGTTCATCACAATTATTGTGCGTATGACGTCAACCATTACAAATTTTAAGACTGACTTCTTTTATTTTGGCTAGAAATAGATTCATGCTATAAATATCACTGCATTTTCTGTAATAATAATTGTAAAATAGCTTCAATAAAGTGTTTTCTCTGTGTTAGACAAATTTCTATAGAAAATATTAATACTATTTCCAAACAATATTATTACTATTCAATAATACTTAATTTTTTTATTTAAAATTTGTGTGGGATTATTGTATTTCGTGTTTTAGAAATTGTTTAGGAGAACGTTTTTAAAGTTTGAACATTCATATATATATATATATATATAATTATTGTCACTTATCGTATTGAAACAAGATTGTTATCAAATAATAGATAAAGTTTCACATGTTTACATAGTATCTTAGTTAGAACTTATAATCATAATTCAATAATCAAATTAGTTATTTATTATAATATAAACAAGTAAGTATAAATCGTTGTTATGAATAAATTCAATAATAGATAAAAAACCTATTAATATACTAACAAAAGTACAATAATAGAGTAACGTAAATAGAGTATTACGTAAAAACTACATGGAACCTCTTTACACCCTCTAATGTTTTTTTTTTTTTACTGAATTAAATATTTTCGTTCCATTTACCAACAACATTTTTGGTATGATTTGGTCTTCTCCAATGTAAATAAAATCCATTTTTTACGGAATTCGTTAGATGGAACCTATTATTATTATACGTTTATAACTCGTTCAACAATTGACACGGAGACTACATTTTTCGATACAGAAATGTATGACTATATCATGACCATCTATATAAAAAAAAAATTCAAAAAAGACAAAGACCATTATTAAATATTTTATACATATATATTATATATGTGCCAATAGAGTCGTGCGGTATTGATCAGCGTCCGTCATAATATTCTTTAATTTCGTTTTTCTATTGTATACGATTTACACGGAGCATAACGTTCTAAAACGATTTTTGTAGATTAAATCTGTGCGCGTTTATTACATTATATATTAGCCATGTACGAATCGACCGCATTTTTCAATCAGTCGATTATTTGATATTTTATTCGGTTCTTGCGGTCGCTTTTATCGAAGTATTTATACGTTGGTGTACAGAATACGGTATACATATATATATATATGACCATAATATACAGAGCAGGAAGCAGAATAAATGGCAATTTAAACGTTTCATTTTTAATATTCACAGTTTTTTTTTTTTTTTTGGTTCAACGATCTTATATATATATATATACGACTCGTCGTTTTAGTACTCATAATAATAATTTTTTTAAGGTTTACCGATCATGCACCCATCGCATACATGAATACATTTTGTCTGGAGTTCACGAAATCGCTTTCCGTGAGATAAAAATAACAACGTTGATGGTAATTTTTAATAAACATCTAATATTATACTTATTTCTATACCCGTAGACGATTATAATAGGAATAATTTCCGATCTTGTGGTTTGAGCGCAAACATAAAAAAAAAAAAAAAAAAAAAAACGCACGTGTTTTGTTAATATATACGTATATACGTACACGATGATAAGTCCGTAATTGCAGTCGACTAATATTAATTTTCGATTATAAATTCGGGATACTGTGTAATTCTTGTATATCTGTATAATATAGGTATACAATAACATTATTATAATAAAGTATACTTTCGTCCGTTGGCTGGCTGTAAATTATGGACATAATATAAAATAAACGTACGTTCTGTACATATTGTTATTCTAAACGTAGCTGATATTAATATATTATTACCTATGCCAAATTCCTAACGGCACTGCGCGAGTTAGGTCTCTAACTAACATCCATATAATCAATATATTTTGCTGATTAATTATAGACCTAACCTATAACGTTTCCAAGTGGATATTCAAATCGCTGTTCGTGTACAGTACTTATACATCCTTTATAGTCCAAGGTAGGTATATCCCAGATGGCAATTACATGTTTCAGCCGTGTTGTTACAATGTTGTATATAAAAATATTAAAATGGCTACAATGCGTGTGTAATATTTGCTCTCTATGCTAGTAATATTTTCAAAATAATTTGACAATATACATCCATGGCAGAGAAATATAGCATATTCTTACAATATGATCGATTTAATATTGTAGCAACATTTCACGGTAACTTTGTGAAAATATTCAATCATGATAATGAATTACAAAAAAAAAAATGAAAAGGTAAAAAGAGGTATCAAAATTTGATTTCTCAACTACAACCAGTGCCGTAAACAGGAACTTTATATAGGGGAGGGGGCTCATATAATTACATTGAGTTAATTAAAAAAAAATTTTAATTGTCACCATATTATTTCTATAGTATGGTAACTTTATTTGCTATTTTCCATTTTTAATTTTACTATATGATTTTAAAATTAAATGTTCCATTAGAAACGATGGTATATATTACGCTTAAAGGGCGGTTCATACTTTATCATGTCATTCTTTTGATGATCGTGTGTTAAAATGTTATCATAATTACCAAGTATACCCATGTGCTGGTATATAATTCGTTATCAAAACATAAATATTAAATTTAAGTTTCAAGTTTTGAACAAAATATTGACTACAACTTTTTTAAGGAGATTTGTTGGTGTTGCGGCTTCTTAAGAAAACTGCTTAAAAATAAAAATAAATACTTTCAGAATATAACTACTTTCCAAAATGAGTTAGCTATCACAAAAAGTAGTTTACTCCAAAACTTCTTCTTTATTCCTACCCGAAAAGTCGTTTCCAGAAAAAAATTAAAAATAAACATCATTGTAAAACGAATAGATTCCTCGCTTCACTCAAAATTTGAAAGCCGTCCAGTTACATATGGTTATAATAATAATTATAGACAGTTGAAAAAGTAGAAATGCAGTATGTACAGTTGAAAAATTAGGTTTACGAAATAACAGCCAACAGCTGATAACAAGGTAATGCAGTATCACAAAATATAATATGCTGTGGCAGTATTACCACAGATTAAATGATTATAGTATTTTTGTCTACCTACACTCGTACACGGGTGTAGGTACACTTTTTGTGTGCAAATGATTTGTATCAACTGGTATCGATAGTCCTGCAATAGATAATGCATATCATATAATCATATAATGCGAATTCCATAATATGAAATTACAGTGTAATATTATTATCTACACGAGTGCAGAAAAATGATACGGTGAACTTTGACGGTGTCGATACTATTTAGTATTTACTACTTATAAATTTAAAAAATTAATGCTTTTAAATATGGTTGAAATTATTATATTTTCCAGATTGTTAAATGTGTAGGGGGCGGGGAGTATAGGGCGCCGATTGTTAAACGAACTTTTGATATGAGTACACCGGATCGAATTCCACTTTTTATTTCTCGATCTCGGCGTCCGCGAAGATAACGAGTGTTTAATTGTTTATCCGATACAATAAGTGATATTATGTTAACGGAATCTTAATAAATTTTCTTATCTCTGCAACTTTTATTATTATACGTATTTATCATTACCTATATTTATTATATTTTTTTCTATTCTATAGGAACTACGTACCTATTATAATACCCGGTGACAAGTATTCGTATTTTTTTTTTCGGACATTCGTATATTTCCATCCGAAGACAATATTTTTTTTTTTTAAGAGAACGGTTAGGTCGATCGACTGATTCACATATATGTATACTATAGTAGGTAACTTTTCCATATTTTTTACATCTCATAGTAATGAATTTAAAATCGTCGGACTTCCGTAGTATTTTTCACAATTTTGATTATATTTATATTAATACATTCGGGTGAACTTTTATCGGGAGGACTTTCAAAAATGTCTACGTATATAAAACTCGAGAACGATACGTCCGACCGAATTCACATTGTGCACATTGTCACACACGAATGTGCAGAGTAGGTACCTATATTATATGTTATTATACCTATATTCTATTATTGTGGTATTTTTCAACATTTTTATTAAACAATAATTTATGTATGTTATGTGAAACCCGTTACACTCAAGCAAAAACCGAGCGAAGCAAGTTTCGAGTTCTTATAAAAATCCAAGAATAGTAAGTTCGATAAATTTTTGAATTGCCTATCTACTTTGTAAAAACTATTCAATAGAAATACTTTATGCGTGAAAGACTATCTTCTAGAAACTAGAACGCCAGATTTCGATACAGGCGAAATATTTTTTAAATTAATTAATTAACAGTATTATTTCTCAAAAATCTTCGGTCATCGACTATTCGAAATCACGATAAAACTTATAATACGAAGTGTACGGATTACACTCAAAAGTAATTCCACTTATGTTGTGTTTCACTCGAAAAATGTTACACTTACAAGGGGTTACACTCAAATGTGGTTACAAATTCAAGGTTTTGCACTCAAAAGGTGTTGAACCCGGTAGATGTTGCACTCAAGCTAGTAATATGGTAAAATTGCTATTATTATTTTATATTTTGTGCCATATGACAATTACTAAATTTTCATTAGATAACACATACTATATTAATTTCCGTGTAACTCGTTTAATAACAGAACACTCCATTTCATTTTAATATATATTTTTAATTTTTTAATATTTATTAAATTTATTAAATTAATAAAAGTTTAATATTTTTGGTAGGCAGTCCATTGTTAAATAGTATCCACGAGTTTTATTTATTTGTGAACATTTTTTTTCTTGAATATTAAACTATTTGTTTTAATAACCTAGTATATGTAACCACTTGAATCTTCTACAATTATCCCTTTTTCAATTAAAAATTCCATTCCATGTTCATATTTAATTTTAAATAATTTATAGAACATGAATAAAACACCTAATTATAGCATATTTAAATACACCTGTTTTCGCAGTTTAATTCAAAAATTAATTAAACAATATTTTCAAATTAAGGGTTTTCATTTATTGTCTTGAATATAAATAAAATACACATATAGGTATCTGAAATATTTAAATAAATTTAAATTTCCAATGTTGTTCAAAAATTAGTGTCACAATAGGTATATTCACATCATGAAATTTTTAATATTGTATTAAACATATTTTCAACACATGTCTAAAATATATATAATTTATAATATTTGTTTATAAAAAATGTTCAATACGGTACCACAATGTTTTTTTGAAAATATGGTTAAAAACACATTTTCAAAATATTTATACCTGTATGTTCCAATTGCCATCTGAGATCATTAGGACGTTTTAAGGATATCCTACAATTAATTTTATTATTATTATAATTATTTTTTACTCGATATTAATTAGATATTTCGACTGCAACTGTATCTATTATTATATTATCCTTATATAAAACTAATACATTTTCCTATTTAATCCCCGGACAATCATCATGCTATTGGGGTCGCCATTTAAATTATAAATAAATCTAATATTTTAAATTATTTTTAATTTTAATTCGGATTCATAATCATAATTATAAGTTATAACTAAAAGTTTTTCTTAAAACAAATTGTTCAACTTTTTTTCTATTATTAGTGTTTCTAATAGATAAGAAATAATAAATTTTAGTTTTATTCATTGGCTTAGAACAGTTTTTTTTAAATAAATTATTACACCTACATATTATTTGGTATTAATTCTTATACATACATCATTGATGTTTCAAATAATACTTATGTTTCTTTATGTTCAAACTTTTCAATTTAATTTTTTCTAAAAACATATTTTTAATATAAATTATTAATATATAATATATAAATATAGTTTCCTAAAAATAATTTTAAATCTATTGATTTCCGCGACAAATATAATAATATATCTACTAAAATAATAAACATCAATGTAAAATTACTAGCGCCCTCGGTCCGCTTAGAATCTAAAATGAACTAATTTTATTGCAATTTTGTTATACTTACATTATGTATTACCACAATAATTTATTTCCATTCATCATTAAATTTGCAAATATTTTCGAATATTTTTTTATTGAGTTATAATATTTAAGGTAACAAACGATTATCTATGTACGATATGTTAAATTGTATTTAATTTGTTTTATTTATTTATTTTTTAATTAAACATATTTTTTGTTAACTTAAATTTCGTTTATATTAAAGATTACAAATAGAAAATTCATATTGATTTCTATTATAATATTCTAATTTATACTTACTTTAGTTATCGATTTTATTTCCTATTATTGTTTAATTTAATTATTTACTTTTTTAGGGGGAGGGTGCAGAACATTATTTTTAAATTTTCAATGTACCTACACATAAAGACATTTCCTTTTGAAAAAAAATATATTATGTAAATTGTTTATAGGCAACACGTGTACTGCTGTACTCTCGTTTATATTTTGGTCTACGCCCATTTTTCAACATTTTGTTTTTTGAATGCCTTTTATTTCATATATACTACAGCTCGTGATAATAATCAACAAGTCAGTATATAATATAAAATATAATCGTGGAGTTAATTATTTTCATTGTAAAATACGAATCACATCTGTTCTATAAAATTTCAAATCCATTGTTCCCCACACGCGGGTTCCGTCCATTTCCGGAAGTCAAAACTCGCTAATTTTATACTTTAAGGCGATTATTTTTTTTGTTTTGTATTGTTTTTTGGTTTTTTTTTTCAAAATCTCGTGTTTGATCTGACAAAACAGAAATATTGCAAAATAAGCACTGGACTATATTTCACTATAATACAAGATGTGTTTTATATATTTATACCCATATAATATTAACTGATTTACCTATACCTGAATATTTTATATCTTAATACTATATCAAAATATTTTATAATTTTGTCTTGATATAGATCAACGGGTTGTCTTTCAGTGTTTAAAATTTGACTAATTAAACTATAAAAATATAAACTATAAAAGATATCATAACATATGATGGTTTTAGGTTTTTCCATTTTTTTTAGTTTCCCTATATTTGAATTTAATCTTGATTTTTTACTTATATTTTTGCAATTTTGTACATATTTTTACATGTATGTGAACGCATGATAGTGATATTTCATATCAATATATTTTTAAAGATCTTCTTTGTTATTAGTCTTTAGATTAGTTCGTTGAAGTTCTCTACAACTCCTTTTGTATTTCCCTATTTATTCAATGTTAACTATTTTAGGTCCTTGTATTTTTCCCTATACATGTTCTTCGTGATTTAAGTCATGTATTATGCCCTTGATATTCCTCTTCCAATATATTACTCAACATCTCCTTAAATTATTGTTATTAATAAACTTTCACCCCTTAATATGTCTCCTATCATCTTATTTCTTCTGGATTGAATATATTTTCATAATTACCATTTTTCTTTCGTCCTGTCTAGCACCTTTCGTTAGTTGTTCCATGGGATCTTGAGTATTTTTCTGAATCATCACATCTCAAAAGCCTCCAGTATTCTAGTTTACTTTTTTCTACTGAGCTAATTGATTAAATTTCACAACCAAATATAGGTACATTCCATATATAAATCGTTTATATGTCCATATTATATACATTTTTTTCTTATCGGCAAACTGATGCTATCAGTAGTAAGTAGAGGTAGTAGTCATGGAATGTCCTCTTCACCTCTGTAATCCTACAAATTATATTCGTTTTGATGCAACCATCTTCTAATATTATACTGCTTTCCAAGTATGTACAATATTTCGTTTATTTTATTTGTTCGTTGTCTACACTTTTGTTGAGTCTAACGAGCTCATTCTTAATGCAAAGGTACCGTAATTTTTGTTTTCCATTTGTTCAACTATATTTCATCATTTTTCTTTAGTATTCTTTTAATTACTATTAGCATACTTTGTAAGTCTTTTTCTCTTTCCGCACAAAATGTTATGCCGTCAGCAAATCGTAAGATTCTAACAGTTACTTGTTCTATCTGAACTCCTTTTTTAAATTCCATTTTCATGTTTTTCATTGCTTCTTCAATGGATAAGTTGAACAGTATCAGAGTTAGGATACACACTTGCCTCACTATTTTATTTTTTTTTTTGCTTCTTCCTGTTTTCCATAAACCTATATTAAGACTGTTTGATTTTTAAACACATTATAAATAAATCTTTT
This sequence comes from Pemphigus obesinymphae, assembly GCA_025469235.1. NCBI lineage: Eukaryota > Metazoa > Arthropoda > Insecta > Hemiptera > Aphididae > Pemphigus > Pemphigus obesinymphae. The sequence continues at coordinate 39,398 of JAIPRL010001956.1, forward strand.
GTCATTATATTTTATTCCTTTTCTTTTTAAAATGTAAAATAGTTCATTCCCCTGTACATTATAAAAAACCTTTTCCAGATCTACAAAAGCAATAAATCTTTGTTTCGTCTAATCTGTTTTTTTTACTATTATCTTTAAAACTAGAGTCATCTCTCTAGTTCCTATACTTTTATTTTTTTTATTTAATTGATCATTGCCTAGGTTGACATCTTTTGGATTTTCTATTCTATTTTTTATTACTCTAGTTATAATATTCGAGGCATATATGTTAAAGTTTAAAGTTCTATGTTCCTCACAATTAATTGTTACTTTTTTGGGGGGGATTTAATTGATAATTTAATACTTTCTGGAGTCCTCTATCAATTTTTCAAGTAAATACATTTCATTGCATATATTATTGAGTTCCTTATATATTTCTTCACCTGCAAACTTTAATTATTCTCCTGGGATTTCATCTATACCGTATACTTTATTATTTTTTTGATTTGGTATTGCAAAATCAATTTCTGATTGAAGGATATAGTCATCTTCTTTCACAGTGTCCTCATCTTACAGCGAATTTTAATTTAAGCGTCCTGTATACATCCCTTCTAGATAATATTTCCATATTTTTGCCTTTTGTTCAGCTTCTGTTAATTTTTCTTCACTTTCACTTTTTATGACATTTATGTTATATGTTCTGTTTTTAAAATATTTATTTTCATGATGACTTAATGTTTCTTCCTATTTTTATATATCCTTCGACTGATGTGCATTGATCGTCTAACTATTTGTTTTTGGCTTCTCTCTCTTTTCTTATGTTATTTCTAATGCGTTTGTAGTTTTGTTGGTTTTCTATGTTATTAACTATTTCTACCTTAACTTTAACGATCACTTATAGGATTTAAAATTTTTTTATATCGATTACAGAAATTAAATGACAACAAAATAAAATAAATTTTTAATATATGAAATGGCACATATTTAACATATATATTTAGCTATACTGAAAAAAATATGTTATATATTATTATATATTAATATGTTATATATACGTATATATATATTTATATATATATAGGTACTATTCTAGAATGCTTTAAAATGTTACGAACGTCACATATTTATTTTAAACTTTTTAACAGTGTTTTGAATCTAGTTAAAAGCCTGATGAGTTCGTATAATGTGATAATATATATATAATTATCACTCTAGACTATATATTATGTACTAAAATCATAAATCTAAAATGTAGATGTATTTATTAAAATTCATCAAGTGAAAAACAAAACGATAAATCTTGGATTTACATAATTATTCCACTAAAACGAGTTATTTTTGAATTAATACAATAATAACACTTGAACACTGTATTAATTATACCTATATATATTAAATTATCAAAAAATAGTTGTGTGTATATATATATATTATATTACCACGAAAAAGTTGTTATTTTCTGATTGAGGTTATATATAATATTATATGTAAATCAGTATTTTTGTAAAAGAATATAGAATAACAAAATCATTTTCCTAAAATATTTGCTGATATATTTAATTATATAATATTTATTAATTAATTAATTCATAATTCAGTTTTAAGCAACCATATACACTCGCATCTGACAAGAATTTCAATGCAAAATGCATATTTTTGTTGTGATTCAGAATTGAATTATTATCCAATTACAAAAATAATATATTTATACAATCATCAGTCAGTTTCAAAATTACACTTTTTACTCTTTTTCTTTTCATAATTAATTTAAGAAAAAATATAATAATTCAAATGATATAATAACATTAATTAAGTTAAGTAAATAATAATGCACAAAAAACAAATTAGTAATTTAATTTCGAAATATTATCTAAAAGTAATAATGACATTTTTTTATTAATAATATTATGATTTTGCATATAATTTATATTTGTTTACATTATATTTATCATTGTTATTTTAATTTTTTGAATTAATTATTCAAATTGTTGTTATAGTTTATTGAAACCTACAAAATATAATATTTTATTTGGAGTGAGATATTTAGTTTTTTAAGTAAATGATTAAAAAAATATCTTAAAAACATTTTTTTATAAGAATTAAATCGTTAATAAAATATGTATATTTGATGTTTTTTATTTATAGGTATTTTATATTCAATTCCTTCTACTTTTGTAAATAATTCGAATACAAGTTTTTCGATTTATATACGTTTTCTGTATTTTGATGGTATTTTAAAATGTTAATATAATAAAAAAAAAATTATAGTTTAAACTCATTAAATTTAAAGTTATAATGTTATAATATTAACATAACTCAGTTAAATAAAATTTGGGTATATTAGAATCTGACTTTTAAAATGATTCAACAAAATGTGATATATTTGATACAAAATTTACCTTTTTAATCATAAAACAAGTAGGTTTCCATATATTATATTTGAATTAAATACTTATACTTTAGGGAATGAATATTTAATTTTTACTTCATAGTCTTAATTTAAAATAAAATAAATTATCGAATTTTTGTACCTAAAAATATACTGTTTTTAATATAATCAATAACCTTTTTTTTCTTCACATCAACAAAGAAAAAGTAAATGTACTAAGTAATAATTAGATAAAATAATAAAATATATGTAACAAATATATTTAAAATTTATCTCCAATACTATATTCTTCTATTAATTAAATATACCTATTCAAAATATACATTCTAATTACGAAAAATGTAATTAAATGTATACATTTATTTTAAGATATACTTAACGAGTCTGAGTTACCTACCGTATTATTTAATATTTAACATCAATGTACCTACTTATCTAGCCTCATATATTACAAATAATATATAGAATATGACTATAATCCTATTTTATAATTATTTATGTACAAGTATAAAATTTAAAATTTAAAATTTTCAACATATGTCGTAGGTTATTGTTATTTTAAGTTAACCAATTAACCAGTTACAGATATAGTATATTATAAGGTATATTGGTAACCTATGACTGTGAACTTACAGTGAATGAAGTTACAGAATAAATTAAGTATTGTCTGTAGGACTACCGAGAACATAGACATCAAGTCTACAAATAGTATAATATTTTGTATGCATATTATTATTTTTACATAGCTAAAAAATAATCATAATGTGTAAGATGATGGTCATTTACTAGAGATACGAACATGACTTGTTTTTTTTCGATCGTACTGTGTTTATTCGTAATAATAAAAAAATAAAAATCATAATGAGAATAATATTTATTTTCAATGAAGTGAAGCTAGAAGCTTACGAATAACTATACATACTATAGACACTTGTATTTCAACACAATTTTTTAAACTAAAAAATTAAAAATTACCTAAAACCTAAAACATAATAAACTGATTTGATTATTTGATTAATCTTCAAGACTGCACCTACTCGTATATAACAATTGAAAACAAGTGTTTTAATTTTCCTTAAAAAGACAATATTCTATCTTATGGTTATTTATCCAAGACAACTCAGGAGTGAAATATTTTAAAATTCTAACCTTTTAAACTAATTTATTGATTTAGATCGTCCGATAACTTTCAAAATGTATTAGAGCTCATTTTCATAGCTGTAACAAAATTATAGGTACTAGATTTATTAGTGACCATTATTATTGAATTGACTCTCAATATTCGCTAAATATAAAAAAAAAATACTGAATTAGTTACCAAAAAGTTTACATCTAAATAAATTGGCTCGCATTAATAAGAAATAATATTTTTTAGCAAGTAGATCTCAACATTTTTATTAAAAATGTTCATTTAATATATAAGTATACCTATCATTTAATAATTTATTTTTCGTAATAACTCTAAGCATAATTGGCATATGCATATGATTAACATAGTATATTTAAATTGTCAGCGTTTTATAATACACAATATTTTAAATTATAATATTAAATATATTATGTATAAAATAACATGTATAAAATGTTTTTAAAAATAGATTTGTCTTTATCATTGGTGGGTGATGGGTTGGTTGCAACATTCACAGATTTTTTTAGATACGTCAACGTCAGTACCTAAAATACAAAATAATAATGAAAAACGACGAAAAAAACTTGGAAAAAATGCAAAAAAAGATCACATGAAATCGCCGCTCGAACTTTCGTCGATCAGAACGAATATACAATTATACCTGCCAAACAGGAACAATGGGAATCGAACTTGAGACTCTGTGCATCTAAACACTAATTGTTTTCGAACGATCTAACTAACCGATATGATTAACCGTATAAATCCTAATAAATACTATAAACATCACGGGCGGTTCGACATCATAAGAATACGGGGGCGAAAATACGACGGCGCGAAAGAACGTCGAAGGCGAGCTATGATAACGAATGACGAGTCGGGAAACGCGTTTTTCTTCCAGGTTTCGAGAGCTCGGAGGAAAAGCAACAACGCAGAGGAACGAAAGACGTGATTATGGTGATTACGGGGTAATTTTAATAGCATTAAATGATACAGTCTACAGAGGTTTTATTATAACGGTGTCCCTGATGATAGTCTTATGTTAAATATCTATAAATGGTATAACCGCGGTCTACATACGGTATATTATAACTTATAAGTACCTACACTGTCATGTGAGTATACAATTTTCTAAAATTACAAAACCGCTATCTTTATTTTAATAATTTAATCCACCTGCGATGTATCTATATTATGCGTTTTGATAATAATTTCCACCCGTATAAATAACTCACCTAACCTCAATCATATTTTTATGATATGGAGTATATAAAGTATACCTACTACTTTGGTATATGGAATGTAGGACATTTTTCCAAGGTGCCGATTTTTTAAGTTAAAAATAAAAGCTAAGTCCTAAGGGTCCGATAGAATCCAATTAAAAATTAATGTACAATTTCTTAATTTTTTTTATAAAATAAATTGTTAAAAAATTTTAAAGAAATAACACGGAGAAAATTTTCTGCATACCAGGTAGAGTATTATAATTTATACGGAATTTCTTCCACAAAAGTATTATATAAATAAACGATTATTATTCATTAGCTTATACCTGTAGGTATACGAATATTTAATATTGTAAGATATACGAATCTGATTACAAACGAATAAAAAAAAAGGGAGTGGGCTTGAACACTATTAAGACTATTATTTATTATTATTATAATATACACTGATGTATAATGTATATTCGCTTAATATCCGGATTTCCATAATTTCTTATTTAAATTAATAATTACCATTTATCGTCCAGTCCTGTAATTAAACAGTGAGAAATCTGACGAAATATATTATAAATACAAACTATACTATTTCGTTAGTCGAAACGTAACTGTATTAATTCACCTATATTATTATATAGAAAACGACGAAAAAAATAAAACTGGAATTATACAATGTCGCCAAACGGCCAAACGAGTCACCGAAAATACCGCAAACTTAGAAATTTTATAGTTTTAATTTATCATATTTTCTACATTCCTAAACAAAAATGTGATCGTAAATCGTAAACAGGAACATTTTTTAACTGGTTTAATTAAATTAATAATTAGCGAGTGATGTCAAAAGTCTATAAGCTTTCTTTTGTTAAATTTGTTAAACTAAAAAAAATTTTGTATTCACAAATATCGACTTGATTACATTTATTTTCGGTTAATATTCGACATTTCCTATGAATCTATGAAAAAAAAAAACGAAGTTTACTAAAAATATTGATATATTAGATATTTTTCCCGAGAATATTTTGAAATAATACACATTTATTTCTTAAATTAATAAAAATATATAAAATTATGAAAAAAATGCATTTAAGACATGCAAAATGTATGATAAATTGTTGTATTCGATATACTCACAGCCCTATATATATATTTTATAGTCACCATATGCTTTTTTTAACACTCGTTTTTTGGATAATGTTTTGTGTTTTTGAACTTAAATTAATGGTAAAAAAAGAGTGTTAATTAGGAATTTTTTTTTTTTTTTGTTGTAAAAATTGTGTATCTATTAAATAAGAATGTTTTAAAAATATTTCCAAATGAAATTTTAATATTTAAATTGTTTTTATAATTACAATACACGACTGAGAAAACGAGATTTTCGAGTTAAAAGATCACCCGGTGCAGTATAATTTCTATAGTAGGTACCGTATATCGTTTCGTTTGACCACATCATCAGCCAAACTATGATTGGGATGTTAGGTCATATATTTATGGTATACGTTTATTTTATATAGATACACTTGCCCACTAATTTATACCGCTGTCGATATTATATTGTTGAACCTAGATATCGTGGAAAGAAAAATCATATATATTTTATAGTCAGGTGTGATTGATTTTATTGTGTCCGTGGAAAAAATCATTAACGAGTTCACGATGTATATTATCCTTAGATGTATATATTATAATATATTGCTCCGATCTCGTGTTATAGATTCGTTCTCTGTCTGGATGGTATTCAGAGGTTAGACGTATAAATTACAATAAGGTAATATTGTGTGTTATGAATCAAATGAAAAATTACGAAACGTGTTGTACTGAAACATATTTATAAACGAACACCACCTCGGTGGTGACCCCGCGGATAAATGATTATTGTTATCGAGGTCCGGTCGTAGGCATGCTATAACGTACAATTTTATCGTCGAATTTTCGATACACATAATGCATAGGGATGTTTGGTCAAGTTAATCATATAAGACATGCCCATGATGTGTAAATATTTAGGTGTGGGCAGCGGTGTACATATATATATATATATATATATATATATATAAATATGTCTCAAAATTTAAGTTCAAAGTTGACTTCGCGTGATTTAAACGAATATATTATCAAGTGTGATTCGTATATGCGTATTAATGTATTATATTATAGAATATAAATTGATAGACAGATAAATTAATAAATGATTAAATTTAACTCGTTAAATTATATTAATAATTACACGAAAAAGAAAATATCGAATTAGACATGTTAAAAGTTATAAACCAAAATATTTTCGTTAACTATACGTCAAGTCAAAAGTCAGAATTCACGATGAAAATTTAATCATGTGGTATATAAAAAAAATATTATATTACGATGATGTTATGCGAATAATATATACAGGTATATATATATATATATATATATATATATATGAATAATTTCTATAAATTATTATTTTGGATTTATATTTTATTTGTGGTTTTCTTTGAATTATTATTGATCATAAAGTCAATTTTTGTATTATTACTATTGTTTTTTAAAATATAAAAACATATAAACATATATAATATACATGTTAACAAATTTGAAAGATTATGATAATATTTACCAATACATATTAGATAACGATACATAATTTTCTAACAATAATTTTAATATACCTATATGTTACTATTTATCTATGTTTAATAATTTGTTTCTTTTTATTAGTATATTCTATGTTTTTTAAAAACATAGAATGTTTATTCTATGTGTTTATTAATTTCCATATTTTTTGTATTTGTTTTTTTTTACTATTTGTTTGTAACCTGATGATCATCATAAGTAAGTCATTTACGGTCAAAACTAGTTGTTACTTATATTTTTTAAATTTTTTTTTTTTTTTTGAAATTCTGTCGGTACATTATTTTTTATAATATATATTAATTTTACATATATAATATATATGGTTATTTTTATGATATACATTTATTTTTATATTGATAAATAAATATTTTAATATCTACTCTAAAAATATCTATTAAAAAATGTTATTTTATCCTACAACCTCCAAAATTTCACAAAAAATCATTTAATTTATTTTCGCTTTGGATTAATAGAAATTTCTTTATTAAAGTAAACGTATTTGAGTAAACCTAAAAAATTCCAAACACAAAATATATTTGTTATCTGAAAAGACTAATAAATTAAAAATACACTTAAAATTAATTATAGGTACACTCTTATTAATGATAAAATGATAAAATAAAATAATAATATTATTTACTGGTTACAAGTTATTACAATTTTTATATTTTATTTGAAATTTTATATTTGAAAGTAGGTAAATTTTATCCTTATATTTTTTTAAAAATTATCTAAAAATGGTTTTATAATAAATAATACTTTCAAAAAACACTCCGAAAAACTAATTTATGTGAATAGTATGTATCTTATTACTTTATTAAGTCAAACTAATTAGATAAGTTATTTTATATAATTATGTTAAAATATTATACATTGTTATTTTACAAATTTAATTTTGTTTTTATCATTGTTTTATTGTGACAATAATATTTTTCTTCGTGACGGTACAAATTGATGTTTTGGGTTTGTAGTTTCAAGTTTCCACATATTATATTTATAAAATTTTTAAAATGTTTAAAATAAATACTTAATTTCACATTATTATTTAAAATAATATTCACTTTTGACTTTTTAAAAATGTTTTCACAAGTATTGGAGTACTCATTCAAATACTTGGATTTCAGTATTTTAAAGTAATAGGTACCTATAAAAAAGAGATTTTTTTTTTTTACTTTGTTACTTATTCAACTGTGTTTTAAATTTTTTTTTCAGCTCTGCTGAATATATATCATTTAACTATAGTGTGGATTATGTTTTTTGGTTTTTTTTTTCTTTATAATAAAGATGATTATATGAATATATTTTATTAAACACCACGTATACTGTATACCTACGTATAGTTATTTCTTGAAAAAAAAAAAAAAAACACAAAAAACAACAAACGACACTTATTTACATATTATAACTTGTATGCATTCGTTGTTTTAATACGAGGTTTTGTTTTTGTACGCATTAAATTTATTTTTAGGTATATACACGAGTAGGTATAATATAATAATATTTAATATAAAATATGGTTCGGCGTACAACAAAGGTGCATTTGACATAAAAAAAAAAAAAACAACAGGTTTTAATATGTTATTTAATTAAATCATTAAACACGTTCTCCGGCGCGCGCGATATAATCACGAATTATACGTAGGTATACCTTATATATTATACTATAGGTACATTATAATATATTGAATTACTCGAAATTTATACATTATTTTTTTATGAATAGTTTGCAAACGTTGAGTTATTTCTGGCGAAGGAGAAAATTTTTTAAAAGAAAACACATATAAACACGTCGGGTTTAATTATAATTTTCGATAAAATCGGGAATTTGGGACACAGTCACACATAAATTGTATGTAATTAATATTTGTGTATATAATATATTATTATAAAAAAGATTCGAATTCCAGACGTTCAAATTTCACCCTAACCACAAACTCGTAAAGAAAACACATATTCACACATGTTTCTATAAAATCGTTTTATTTTAGGGGGCGACTTGGAGGATGATAACCCTTAGCCCCCTCACCCAACAATAACAGGATTATAATGTTTCTATTAAAATTAATACTTCATTTTATTTTATGTTATAAAAATGTTTTTAGCACTTAGAAACATTTTGATACATTAAATATATAACGAACAATATGATTATGTAATCGAGGCATTAACGAGATAAAAAATGAAAATTAAGTTATCCGACAAGGTGTGCTATTTTTGTCAGTATTGCTTAACTCAATGAGACATTATTTTATTTATGCACCTATCAGATGAGTAAACTACAAGTTAATCGTATATTGTACCTATTGTACTTAAAATCATAAATAATAAAATTATTAGTTATACATTTTAAATTTGACGAGTTTAAAAAAAAAAGTAACTACCTTAAAGTGGTGAATTTTTAATTTCCTAAATTAATATTTGTATTAATTACTTATATACCTACTATAATATATGTACTAGTTCATACATTGTAAAATATTATGGTGTTGTAAATATTTAATGTACATTTCTTGGTTGTGATTTGATATTTTTTTGATCTATTAGAATTTTCGATCATTTTCGGTCATTTTCCTTTACCATTTGGAAAATAGAAAAATGATTTTTAAAGTACCAAATATAAAGAATTGTATGCTTATCAAAAATTATTTAGAAAAATAAAAAAAATATTAAAAATATAAGTCAGTCTGCAGTATCTCATCGGACACGATATACTTGTGGTGGAACTTGTGTATTGAACTTAAAAGCAATGATGTATATTTTATTTTGAACGAAACTTGGTGTAATATTATTTTCTTATTTATAACAATTTACTGATATTTTCTAGTTTTACGCTATAACTGCATTTTCTGTATCCGTCTATCTAATTGCAACATAGCAAAATACAACGCAGAATTTAAATTATGGCGTTTTGATTAAATTTAAAGCTTAAATATCTATTATAAAATTTAAATAGAAGAATAAAATAAAATAAAATAAAATTTTGTAAAATATTGTCTGGAAAAAAGTTAAGGCAATTATATTTTTTTATATTTTTAAAAAGCTTTAACTTTTTTGTCAGACAATATTTTATAAAAAAAAACCATACATGTTCACTCGAAAATATTCCTCTTTTTAAATTTTATAATAGGTGTGTAAACTTAATTCCGAAATTGTAATTCTGCGTAGTGTGATTTTGCTATATTATCTGTTAGAGAGACAAAGACAACAAATGAGGGTATAGTATCCTCTTAAAATAACTAATCAGAAAATTTAATATAGGTCCTTTTCAAATTCGAACTACAGTATATTTCCTATCAGAACAATGGTTTATACCCAACAATTTCTACTTGACTCCTTCTACCCAAAAAAAAGTATATATTTGTACCTACAAATATAGTACAGATACAAAAGAATTAAATGAAATTTCAATTTTTCTTAAAAATTACTTAACACTAATTAAGATTAAAATAAATAAAATAGATTAATTTTGTTTTCAGCAAACTCTTTACCCGAAATTTTTTACATAAATAAACAAGTTAGGAAAGCACACTCGGCGAGCGTGCTAAATTCCCAGTTTCTGAACGAATGATATTTTGATGAAAAACATAAAACAACGAATAATATCTATCTGCCTAATAGTAATTAAATTAACAATATTCTTTGGAAATATGTAATAAAAATATTATAAAACGAACAATAACAATTTCACCGGTAACCAAATCAACAATCGTGACCATGTACCATACCTATACCTACTAATCAATGTATACGGACGGACGGACACAACGGGGATATAAGGTATCTAATAACTTATGTTTAGAAACCCAAAAACCAAAAAAAAAAAATAAAAAATTCGCATATTCAATATTGTAAACCTGAGTTCAGTGTCTAATATAAAAATTCATTTTTTTATTATTCATTAGTGGAAACTGCAGGAAACGTTCCCGGGAACGCGCAAAATCGGTAGAATTTCCATCGGTGCCAATAATACACACAATCTCAAATCTAAATCTTAATTTAATTGATTTTTTAAAATCTAAATTTTATTTATTAATTCTGTATAGGCACCTATATTATTTTTTTATTATAATTTTCAGCTAGTAATCTTGGACAGAGACGGTTATTAAAGCTCTCAACCCCTCTCTCACGCGTGCATCGAAAACTACTCGTATTTACTCTGTTTTTTCAATACCAATTACAAAATCAAAAACATGAACCGTACGTGAATACCTATAATATGATATCATTATACGTTACGGGCGTGACATGACATATCGCATCGCACTGTTATTATCATTATTATTATTATTATTATTTGTCCCGATTATAAATCTAAAACGTTTATATACGTATACGAATGTGTGTGTGTGTTTTATTAGCTGGCACGTATTATTTGAGAAATGATTTCTTAAAAAAAAAAAAAAAAAAAAAAAAACATACCTTGGGATCATTGATTAGTTTCATTAATCAAAGTAAAACCGAATATTGTCCGGGAGATAACCATCGGCTCCCGCAGTGCCCGTCCGTCGGGGTTTATTAATTCCTCAGGTGCGCGGGCCCGTCGACCGTGGGGGGTTACTCGCTTGGACCCCGTCACAATCAGTCAAAACGTTTTCTTTTTTCTTTTTTTTTCTTTTATAGTATTATTATTATTATTATTTCGGCCACCTATCCTTGTTAAACATTCATTTACATTATTATCATTCGACTTCTGTCGATCTGTCGGACACCGTATATATATATATATCTTGTAGTTATAGTACCCATTATGAAGGATATAATATAGCGTTTTTATGTAACGAAATATATACACACGGAATTATAATACGGTACGGCTCTTGTATGTGTACCCAAACGAGACGACCGTCTGTTTTCAGGAAATTCCAATATTAATAATGCGTTCACAGAGTAAAAATAAACGAGTAACGTAGCTATGAGCGGGTACAAAGCGATCACCATCCTGCGAAATACGTTGGTCGTTGTTCTGCAAATTGTTGAAAATTTCCCGATTTTTGTTATCCGTTATTTAAATTTAGTCCAAAAACAATCTAGCAAATTATTTTTCGACTTGTCGTTGAAAATGTCGTGATATATCTGTTTTATTTTGCGATTTTTCAATTTTCCGTTAGCCGTACAACACGATAAATGATCAATAAACCCAAGACCAACAAAATATTGATGCTTGCACAATAATGATAACTACTGACTGATAAATTTACGGAAATTATCTTGCGAACAAGCCTACTATCCATATGCGTCTGCTAGTGTTTGAGCTTGCTGAGTTTCGTTATATTCCATTTCCTCTTCCTAGTTCTATTTTTTTTTTTTTTATGGCAACCGTGGTCTGAACTCTAAACACGAAGCTACTTCTATACTTATATACTCTTATATACTCATTCCTTATTTTATCCTTTCTAGTTACTCCGCTCATTCACTTTTTCATTTTCATCTCTGCTACACTCATTCTCTGTTTTATCTTCCTATTTTGTTGCATACATCATTGCAGGTCTCATCACTGCTTTATAAAGTGCATCTTTTAAACTAATAGGGATTCTTTTGTCACACATATCACCTGACACTTCTCTTCACTTTTTCTATCCACACTTAATTCTGTGTTTCATATCCTCTTTGAAATCCCAATTTTTCTGTATTATGGGCCCAAATACTTCAACCTCTCAACCTCTCGCACCATATCCTCACTAAACTTCATTTCTAGTCTTTCCCTTTTCTCTTTCACTAATATATATATTATATACTCTATACATATATTCTGTTTTATCCCTACTAATCCTTAGTCCTTTACTTTCAAGAGTTTCCCTCCACGCTTCAAGTGTGCCATCCACTTACTTAGGACACTCTCCTATCAGTAATAGTAAATACTCTCATATATCATCTGCAAACAGCATGCACCATAGTACCTCACCCTGTACATTCTTTGTTATTTCATCCATTACTAGAGCAAATAAGTAATGACTCAAAGCCGACTCCAAGTGCACTCCTAATTTGACTCTAAAATCCTCAGTTTCACCACACAGACTCCTCACTATTGTACTCGCTCTCTTCATAGATATCTTCATCAATGTTTACATACACCTTTGGTAATTCTATCTTCATAAATTCCCTCTTCAAGATCTCCCTAGAAACCTCATAATAAGCCCTCATTAGATCGATTAATAGTTAATACCATACACAATTTCCTTTGGCTCCATTGTTACCTCCCAGACATCAACTCAAACTTATTTCTAACAACAATTGTCTCACTTCCTACCCTATAATCTATTATCTTTTCCCAAATATTCATATTGTAGCTTATAACTTTTATCCCTCTATAATTTTCACATTCCCGTACATCTTATTTACCCTTAAATATTGATATCACACAACTCTTCCTCCAAGCATCTGAAATTTTTCCTTTCCTTATTAATGAAATTTGTTAGCCATTCTATTAATTTTTTTATTATTTATTAAGTTTATATATGTTTTCACCAAAAGCGACGCCATATGAAAGAAAAAAAAGCAATTCTATACCTAAATCCTACTACTTTCTATACCATTTACAATAATTATTATTATTATTATTGAAATATCAGAACAACAGTTTATTTTCGTTCTTAATCTTTATAGTGTGCATGAATATGTTCACGACATTTCAATATTTTTTTATATAAGTATGTATATATTTTTTGTTAAATATTCGCTTTCTGTATTTCTGTTATTTTATAGTTGTGTTTTACATATGATGTACCTAAATTTTCAATATATAAAATACCAACAAGAACATATTTCATGTTTTATCAATTATAAGCATATTACATATAAGTGGTTAGGTACTAATATCGTAATATTGTAATTAATTGTTTTGTTTCCATATGGTAGATTGCAAAGAAATATTATATGGTATAAATCGATTAAAACAGTCGATAAACAGTCGATTATCAAGCCAAACAATCTTTGTAGTAACTTATTTACTAAATGACAACCAATTATTCTAAGGATCTACATGAGTACCGAAACACCAACAAAATGGTTAAATCACGAAAATCCTTCTAAGCAATGTGAATTATTGATGGAAACCTGTAGCACGTGATAAAATAACAGTATAAGACTGCATTGAAGAAACGAATTCAAATGCATAATTGTAATTCAAATCGAAATCATCATATCCCTATAATTATTATCTATTATTATTTATATTTATAATACGGTCATTTGTGTATTGTTGTTAATCAATCAAATACGATTTTGATAATATTCTAGTATATTTTATGAATTCATTTTTGTATTATTATTATTTATTATTCTGACATCGTGTATAATATAATGTATATGTACGTTGGAAGGATTTATTAGGAGAGAAAAAAATCGTTATGTTATTGTTATTTTAATGTATATATTATTGTTATCGGATTTTTATGTCCAAAATCTCTTGACGAAAATCGTGTACGTCACGTGTGGCCGAATTTAAATATCGGGTTGTTTATATAAATGTTTTTTTTTTATTATTATTTTTGTTGTAACATTGACAAACAAACTTCACTCTCATACACATAAACTGGCACGTGTTGTCGAAATCGGAATACAATAAAAGGTCAATTTAATGTGTGTTTGTATGTAAATGTGTGCACTAGTGTATGTGTGTGTATATTAAATCAATCGACTTAAATATATAATTTTATAGTCTTGGTTTGTTGCCTTTCGTGTACGGTGAGACTTCACGTGTATAATATACAAGGTGTCTCACGACGTGCTGACAAATGCAATTATTTATCTGTTCTATTTGATGTTTTAAGCTTTTAATGTTTTTTTTGTATAAATTAAATGGTTTTCATTGTTATTGATACAATATAAATAACTCTATAAATATGAAATTAAAAAGTTATTTAAAAAAGCCATTTTCAGAATTCTAGTTTTGAAAAATGTTCAAAAATATTACAATGGCGTCATTTTGTTTTGGACGAGGGCATAGTGTGCAATGGCATTATCACTAATTAAAAATATGCCGCCATAAAATTATAATTTTTTTCCTTTTTTTTTTGTGGGGGGGGGGGTTATTTACGGTTTTTGAAGAAGTATAGAGGTATTTTCGTCGTATATATTAGAAGAAAAGTAAATATTATTAGTCTTTTAAGAAGTATTTTTGTAGCATTGGAATGTGAAAAATGATCCGGTGAAATTTTAAAATTGGCCTGCCTAAAAGCTCGCACACCCGAAAACAAAACTGAAATGACGCCCCTGAAATGTTACCTATTGTTTATTTTTATAAGTTTGGTCGTATAATTTTAAGAGCTTGTAAAAATGTGAATATTTTTCTCTCAAAAGTCAATATGATTTTTCAAATATTCTGAAAAATCAAATTAAAGTTCTTTATAACTATACTTAAAATCAATTTTATGAACCACAATTTAATTTAATCAGACAACTTGATTTTAATATGTTAAAAACCTTAAAACAAAATATATTATGAACTTTACTGACATCCTATATTCAGTTATTTACCAATATGTTTAACCGACTGGCCATACAGTTGATGACCAAAAAAAAAAAAAAAAGGTATAATACATTTCAACATTTCAAATCAAACAAATAATGATCTGCGGATTTATTTGACCAAGCTAATTATTAAAAAGTTGATTTTATCCGACTGAGGTTAGTCCTTAACATTTTATAGTTACACACCCCCGTCTCCGAAATTATATATATATTATATTATATTATAATAATATATGCATGTAATTTATTGAAAAAATGTTTGTATTCCGTTGTTTAGTTTTTAATTTGTACGTAATATTTTTCGTTATTTTATATATGTATTGACTATAGGCGTATATAACTTTTATTTTATTTTATTTCATTTTTTTTTTTTTTTGGTCGAGTCAAAAACACAAAATTATAGTTTTTATAGTCCCGAATAGTTTTCCGAAACTTTGGCTATTATACTGTACGGCAGTTCGAATCACTTATTGATACGCGGCTGGCTATATTATAATATATTATACATGGGAAATTCGCTATACTCGAGTAATAATTGTATAATAACATAATATCGGTAAAACTACACGGAATGATTGATAGGATATATAGTTATATAATTTAATATATAATATAGAGAAACGAATTTCTGAAATATTACTGAGAACGGCTAAACGCGTATAATATTATATTAAATAAGCTATACAGTATACATATATATATATATATTATATGGATGAAAGTTTACGAATAAAAAGTTTTATCCGTTTTTTATGAATATTTGATCGATACTTAGACTATTAATAAATTGGTTCTGAATTTCGAATATATACGGTTCGGGCATAAATAATGAATTTGTATGCGTTATTCAAAAGAACGAAATGCGGAAAAAATTTCAATATTGTTTTCTCCACTCGATATAAAGGAGTAAATATTTAATCTCTTTTCACCCGAGTTGATATTATTTTGTAGCGGACTATCAGCCTAATTTTATAACATTATTAGTTTAATACCTAATCATAAAAAAATATCTTCTGTTAGGCTTTATCGTCATTTTTATCGGAATTGGTATAAACGGTTTTTTTTTAGGCTACGATTCAAAATTTTTAATCATTTTAAAAATCACCGTGAATAGCGACAAGTTTTACGTGAGATTTTGAGCGCAACATTTAAAAAAAATATATACCCGCACAACGATCGTCAGAACACTATATTTTGTTGGTTTTTAACAAATTAAATCCAAAAAGAACAAAAAATATAATTTAAGACCACAGCTATATCGTTGTGTGAATATTTTTTAACGTGCATATATATACTATTATATACCTATATATTATATAATGTATCGTGCTAAATGATGTGTGAACAAAAAAATACAAATGTGTTAATGCATATTATATTATACAGAAACCAAAATAATGCCGTTAATTCTAAGTAGTTTGTTTAAATCTTTGAGATTTTTATTTGGAAATCCATCTTAATTCATCAAATTTAACAATTGTATAGGATTGTTTTAATTAAACTATCTGGTGAGATAGTTTAATTTTTTATATTATAAATTTTTTTTAAGCATTGGTTGTTTGTGCAACCCAGAAAGAAATTGTACATTATACATTTTCAGATAGGCTCTCTTGATTAATATTTTATGATTAATAATAATAATATACACATTATGTATGATGTTTGGGTCATATTTTTCAATTTCAAGTTATATGATGTGCATTTTTGAAAGGAAGTTTTGTTATTTCATCAACAACTTATTTCTAACAATAATCAATATAAAATTATACAGATTTAATAAATGAATTTGTTGTATAATATCTAGTTCAATAGATGCATATTTTTTTTACATGAGCGGACTTTTATACGTATATATTATATATTTTGTTATTTTATACTCGGTTGGCGTTCGTTTCATCTATAACCTCGACATTAAAAAATATTCGTGTACATCCAAATGATATAGTATATATAGATACATATACCTATATATATATAAAATAATAATATACTGAATTTTGTCTTTCACAAAAAAAAAAATGTAATTTGGATAAAAGGCATATCCGGCACAAACGTCGGCCAATACGTTTAGTATATTTGAAGCAAATTTTTTCTAAAAGCTATTAAAATGAAAATATAATTACACTTGGTAGGTACTAGCTATACAAATTTCGATATGTTCCTAATTAAGAAAAGGGCTCATATTAGAAATTAAATTAAATATGATTATAAATAAATTTAATACAATCTTCTTATTTTATATAAATTAGGTTTGTAAATTTGACAACAAATTAATGGATTAAATTCGCTATATTAATTTAATTTAAACATATTTTTCATCAAATTAAAAATTTATTTTTTTAAATTCTTTATATAACTATTATATGTTATATAATTTTAGTTCTGGTGAGAATAGTCTAGAACCCCTGAATCGTGCCTTAAATACGCTACAGACACTAATATAATAGTTAATTATTAATATGTAACATGAATATATCACAAGAGATTATTTCAAGAGAGAATAATTACTATAATTTCATTACCCGATTTTTCGTTTACAAGTATTTAAAAATAATAATTTCCTAGTTAAAAATAATTTAGTTTAATTTTAGAAGTTATTTTGATGTTACATTTTTAAAAATAATAAACACATTTCCTACATGAATTTTTAACTTTTTTTAAAATAATTTTAATAAAATTCTACTGTTATATTATTATTTAAATTACATAAATTCGATGCAGAATAGTTTAACTATTTTATCCATATTTATGATATATTTATGAAATAGTATGTTTAATATTAAATCAATAGTAGTTATAGGTTATATTTATCAAATAATAGTACTGAGTAATGTGGAGGAACTAAAGAATTAGTTTTGAAATATTGTGTCCATCAACACCTATAATATAATGTCATTATTCATTAATCAGGGTTCTAATATAAATTAGTTTGTTCAATATATATGTTAAATTAAAAATATAAGTTGTTATTAAAAAAAGAAAAAAAATTAGTGTTATCATAATATCAATTATATAATATATATTGTAGACTATTACAATTTATATTGTAATTATATTACGATTTTTGATTCAGCTCATTATTAAACGTAAGAAAAACATTTTTTTTTTTTAAACCACTGTTGATTTTGTTTTTAATAAACTTGTCTTTTGACTATTATTATTTATTCAATTCATAATAGGTGTTTAAATTAATTTGTTTACGTTTTTTGTGAACGTATTTATATCACTGAAAATCATTTGTGTGACGTCGGGACAAATTTTTACATATTAGTATAGGAATAGATGTCTCTGTCTGTCTAATTTGCAATATAGCAAAAATGCATTACGTAATACGGTATAATAATTGTGGCGTATTAGCTAAAATTACACTATATATATATATATTATATATTAATAAACGTGAAAAGCACAATATTTAAAAAAAAAACCAATAATATATGATACAAAATTTTGCAAAATGATACTTGACTGTCCGACAAAGAAGTTACAGCCATTTAATATTTACTTTTTTTTTCTTGTAAATAGTACATCTATTTTTCATGAAACAATCCATATTTTATAATATATTTTAACAGTTTTACTATTATTTACTGTATAAACTAAAATGTTTGTAGTTAATAAAAAATATTTAGGTGTGTCATGTTGATAACAATTATATAGAACACACAGTTTAAATCATCTAAATTCGTACTCTATCATATTAGGTAGCTATAATAATAATAGCGAATTTCAAAAATGTTACATTGTACCGATGCCTATATGTTTTATTATATAGACAGTACAATTATATTTTGATCCATAATTATACTCGTAACACGTTATATTTTATACATTTATATACTTATACAATAAAAATAAAAATGATGATGTATATAAACTATTTTTAACTTTTACTCAGCCAGTAATAATGATAAATAATATGCATAGTTCATACGCGTACCTACAAAGGTACAATAAAGAGCAATTTCGCTATATAGTATTATTATAATAATCGTTATAAAATTATATATTTGAAAATAATCGAATTAAAGTTGTTAAAAAAAATCTTTTAGACGAACAGAACATAATGTATACATCGTTTCGGAGAATGACATTTTGTTTTTTATAATATATTTATTATTTAAGTAGGTATTCCTATATGATTTGTACAGATCATATTATGCGTGGACGGTCTCGGATAAAACAGCTACTTAAACGCATACGATTTTGTTTAAATTTGAAGTAAACGAATAAAAAATACTAAAATTAACGAGTTTAAAATTGAAATCAAGTTAGAATAATAGTTAAGTTAATTAACGTGATGTATTATTTTTTAGATTGGTAGGCAATTAATCAGTATTAATTTTGTCATGCGTAATTTATAATAAATTTATAAGACAAATATATATTATATTAATTCATTAACTTTGGAATAAATTTAGAATAAATGCAAAATCATCTTAATTAGAAAAATAGGAGTAGTGATATAATAAAAGTAATAATTTAACGTTTAAGAAAATAATTGAAAATAGGTCTATGCACAAAACTGCCCGAAATCACAAAAATAATACACTTTTAACTGCAGCGTATACCATTTTCAACAAATATTATGTTGTCATCTTCATTTCAAATTCATTTGGCCCAACGGAAAATCTATTATTATTATTAAATTCATATAATTTTAAATATGCTTTTACTCGTTTAAGAAATATTTTGATAACATCAAAATAATTTTTTGAAAATAGTACTCGTTAATTCAAATTTTCAGAAACTTAAATTATATTTTCATTGTTCCGTAGAAATGTATACATTTTAATAACTATTTTAGTTGTTTTTCTTTATATATTAGGTATATACATATGCATTTAATATTTTTATTGCATAAATATTAATATTTATATTAATATATAATATAATAATATTATATTATTAATATTAATATAATATAATATAATATTTTATTATTAATATTTTTGCATTATATTTTTTATTGAATCAATAACCGTTTGTGTAGTTAGAATCATGTTATTGAACTGATAACTATGTTAAAAATATAGTTTTCGGTAACTACGAGTAGTTACCGAAATACCGTATTGGTTGTTTGTGCAACCCAGAAAGAAATTGTACATTATACATTTTCAGATAGGCTTTCTTGATTAATATTTTATAATTAATAATAATAATCACAATTGTAATTGTTACCAAGGCTTTAATGAGTTAAAAGTTAAAGTTAAATTATTTTTAACTTATAAAGTAACCAAGTTAATTTTTTTTACAATATTATAATACATATTGTCCATTTACGAGTATTTTAAAAATATATTAATAATGCACTTTTTACTATTACTATTATAACTAAATTAATATTTTATGTTGAAGTTAAAATAAATAAATAAATATATGATAAATTATAAAATTAATAAATATTAATAAATAGATAGGCAGTTCATATAAGTATATACAAATTAAAATGTAAGCATATTTATATATTTGTAATGATTAAATGTTGAAATTAAAATTTTGTAATAAAAATTAATTTTGTTTTTAGCTGGTTGTAAATTTTTTTTTTTGCCTACTTTAGCATATATATTTTTTCATGACTGCTGACGTTCGACAGAATGATTTATTCAATTATTTTCGTTAGCTTAAAAAAATCATTAACCTAACCAGTCTTGGTTATTAGGTGCATATAGTTATAGGTTATAATAGCTAGGTATTGAACTCGGGGAGTATTATTTTTTTGTTTCTAACCTAACTTTTAGGATAGATACAAGTAATATAATAACATAAAATACCGGTGCCCAACCTAGCTGAAATCTCAAATAACGATTAATCGTCCCCGCTCGTTTGAATGTCATGTACCCACGGGAAACGTTTTACAGTTGTTTTTATTTAAATTTCATCTGCGGATTCGACGACGACATTTTATAATATAAAATATACGGACAATATATCGTTAAGGTATGCGATTTGTATACGATATGTTATTTTATTATTTGGCAATCACTACAGTTTAAATACAATTTTCGTGTAACGCATGCATACGGTTTATCAATGGAAACTGGACGGGGGAACGGCTTAACCTTACCGTCTCCCATCCACTAATTTGACAGTTGTAACGTACGGATAACTTGCTCTGACCGTTAACAAACAAGACGTATAAATGCGTTTCGTTTGGGTCGTCATCATCATAATATATATATATACACGTAAGTATATATTGGTTATACCTGCACCTTTATATATTATTATGAATGTAAATACGTCACTATATCAGAACGGCGAGATAGTGAGAGGGGGATTGGTAAGAGAAATGAGAAACAAATGAATGAATCAACAATGAATGGCAGATTATGTTTAAAAAAAAAGTAACCATCTCACACGGTACAAATATTATTATCCATTAGATATCCATTAAACATACAAAATAACCATACAATGTCTTATCTATGAGTCTGGATGGATATATGTCAAATAGTCATTATTCAATGGCTTATCTACAAAGGAACCTTTAAGGATATCTAATACTGCAGGTTAATGATCATCTATTGAAAACATCCAGAAAAAAAAATAATAAAACATTTCGTGGACAAATTATGTAATAAAATTTGCACGGCACAATAATTATTATCGATTAGATATCCATTGGATATGCTAAATGACCATACAACGTCATATTTCTATCGTGTGGTCTTTTTTTTGATTGAAATAGGGTTTTCAAGAGAGTTAGCAAATACCTAATGATTTGTCTATACACGTTTTAGGAAAATATTTACTAGTTTTAATAGTTATAACATTGATTTACCAGTAAAATGGAATATATCAAATAAGGTTCAGGCACTAAGTTTTGGCACAACGTTCGCTATTTTAAAGGAGCATGTGTGATTTTTCGTGGAGAAACTTATCGGTAGTGATGTCTTGACGTGGTTGGATTGTCGTCATCATACTGTGGAAATAATATATTAGTAAAAATATATTTTGCTCGTTTTGGTTCATCGAACTCCCCAGAAATGTCTTTGTTTGAAAGATTTAAAGTTGTATAGAATAAAATCAATGAAACAAGTTACGAAGGATTGGAGTTAAAGGAAGAAACAGAAACATACGTTACAGCTACTTTAGAAACTCTTGAGAAATTTCTAATTAAAAATACATCAATCAGAGATGATTATAAGAACTTGTAGTATTAAAAATAATTTTATTGAGTAAGCTTCCATCTAAAATACATTAGAGAACTCCAGGGCCAGTCCACCATGTACGATAGATGACAAAATTAATAATTTATGCTAAACGATTTTTTTGTATCGCAAACAGAATAATATTTTTATATATATTTTTATTTATTTCTGAATTTCAGAACGGATCTAAAAAATACTAATTCTGGTAAATGGTAAGTAAAAGTAAATGCTACCATCTTTAGGAATCATGTACGCTTGGAAGATTTTACAACTAAAATAACTCAAAGACTTCTATATTTCTTAGAAATAAAAGATTCGTTTTTAAACCTACCGCCAGAATAAGGGAAAAGTAAAATGAAGACTATCAACAAGGCAAGAAACGCTTACAGTATTCGCAAGTTATTAAAGATAAAGCTGAGCGAGTGGTAATGTTAAGCTATTTGGAGAATATAATATGTTGTTAACGAATGATGAGAAGAAAAAGCAATTTTTTTTGATGCTGCAGGTTATAGAAGTGAATCGAAAATCAGTATCTACAAAAACCACTACAATAGTGGTAAAATATGTTTCTCATTAATAAATGCTAAATATAGCAACTATATATAAGCCTAAGTACCAAGAAAATTTAATTGTATTGTTAACTTGTAAAATATATAAAAAAATATTTACAAATTTATAGTTGTTGTTTTTTTTTTACAAAAAATGTAAAAAACATATAAATAATGATATTTTAAGTCCTTCTGAGCACCAACATTCAATCAAACAACGAAGTAGAAATGTTGGTAAAATAATACAGCAAATAGGTATGTTTCTTAAAAAATTAAAAAAAATTCTCAATATCGTCTGGAGACCATTTATAATGAAATAAACTATTAAATTATATCAGGTTTCTTGATTTTTTTGAAATTGGTTAATGTGACTAAAATTATTATATAATAATTAATTACTAAAAATATTATCAATAGTTATTTATAATTTTAAATTTACCCTAACATTAAAGATAATAAAGGTAAAAAACTAAAAACCTAACCATTTTATTAAAACATTACATTCTACCGGTTTTTCCTTAGTTTTGCGGAAAACAATTAATTTTCAAATAAAAAACAACAGATCGAAAATCGGATTTTTTGTTTTAATAAATATATAATTCTATAAGATAGTCCTTTGTTTTTGGGTACCTTTAAAGTTTAAGAGAGTACAGGCAAAAAACTAAAATGCCCACTTTTCTTTATTAAATTTTAACCCTATTGAACATAGGGGAAAAGTGTACTTATAACCTCAAACTTTACAATATTTTTTTTTTTTATATATACATAGAATAACATTGAGAAGTGTTGGAATATAGAAAAAAAAACTTTATATCTTATTTTTGAGCCCTCCTACCCGTCATCCTACAAGGCTTAACTCGGTTAACGTAGGACACTTAGTCTCATGTAGTTTTTTAAGTACGTAGGTAAGCAGTTCGATTCCCGTTCCTTGTGCAAACAGTTTTAAGGAGCACTGTCGTATGTTCACCGCAGCGGTCGGTCGGTGATGTTGCCGGCCGGTGGTCGCGGTGCCATCGTCATTTGTGTTAATTTTTTTTCTTTTTTAACTTGATTATTATATTATTTCTATAACGTAGTTTCTGTACTGTGTCTTGTCTCATTTTTGTACAGTTTTATTTTTATCCATTGAATATTGTTTATAAATATTCGGTTAAATATCTATTAGATATTCCTTGTGGCTATCGATAAATTACTAAAAACCAGACAAATAATATAACTAATAAACATCTATCGGACATGCAAAATGATTCATTGGATATTCGGAATTTCCTTAGAGTATATTTATTGGATATATTTGTGCTGTGTGGGATAGGTTCCAAAAGATCTCGTGCATGAAATTTCTTAAATTCCTTAGGTTTTAGATACAGCTTGTACCGATATAGAATAACATGGGCAAGTTTATGAATAAAATAAACTCAAATTAGTTAACTTAAATTAACATAAAACATTGAGTTAAAAAATTCCTCAGATACAAATGGGGGAAATTGGTCCATTATCATTTCGGTCCGTAGACTACAGGACAGCGTATAATTATTATTTTAAATTTAAAAAGTAAAGATAAAGCATTGGATTCGAAAGACGATTCTCGCCGATGTTCGGTATAATAATATTATATACATATAAATGAAAAATTGGTAACTATGAAAAATGTATTTATTATTTTGTTATTTCCGTTATAAAAGTAGTTTTTTTTTATATACTTGAAGAAACTATTGGAAAAATTTATAAATTACCTCGTTAAAGTATCAACTAGAACCAATAATTATCTAACTTTTAACTTCAAAGACAAGACTTCTTTTACATGAAAAATTTTATACAGATATAAAAGAAAACACATTACCTTAAAACCAATATATTCCTAACGCTTTGTTCGGAATCTTGAAAATTATTTTAATTCATTTAATATAAATCTTAAGTACTTATATTTATAGTAATAGTAATTATATTTTAAGTACTTTACGTACTTAGTTTTAAAAAAAGTTATTTTCTTTATTTCCCCTAGGAAAAAATAGAATTAAAATATTTATAAACAGTGTAATACATTGTCAGAAAGTTTTCTTTTATTCATTTATTAATTAGTTACTATATTCGAATTTAAACTAAAAATGTATATGTTCACAAAAATAGTTCGCTCTAAATGTGATAAGATAACTTAACTGGAAGATTATGAAAATTAACTGTAGGTAATAATAAGTAAGTATAAGTAATAAAAGTAGGTAATAGTTAATACAATACAAATTTAAATACGTTCTCGATTTCTAAGTATAACTTCTGTACTAGCTATTATAGATTCAGTATGTAAACAGAATATGATAAATGAGAATATTTAAAATGGACGAATATAGAGTTATTTTGGTTAAAATAATTTTTAAATTTGGAAATTTGACGTTCTTTAATTTTAATATGTTTAAATTTATTTGTCAAAAATCTATATTTGGTATTTCGGTCTTAGATTTAGTTCTCATATTTTATTTAGTGTAAGTATATTTCTTGTACGATAATATGTTATCAAACTCAGATCAGAAAGCCACAAGTAATTTTTGAACAAATGCCATGATTACACAACAATAAAAAAATGGTACAGATATGAGACTATTTTGAGATTACTTTTAAAATATATTTTATTGTTATTTAATTGAAAATTTTCATTTTTCGACATTTTTTGTTTAATTGTTTAATTGTATAATATAATAATAATTCATGAGAAATACTACTTACTCTACAATTTGTATACAAATTCAAGATTTTAAAAGTTTTTAAATAGTCTTAATATTTGTATAATAGAGGCTCCGAGCACCATAGCACCAAGATAGACACCCTCCCCCCCCATTTATTTAATTAATTTCTCAAATTATGTCCTGCCATAGTTAAATGTCTTCAAAGACTTTATCTTAATCCGTTTAGAAATTTCAGTATTTATTTGAAATAATGTACTTTTTCATAAATACTAGGCAATACGACTAAACTATAGTTTAATGGTTATTGCCATATGAATTATATACAACGTCATGAAATTCAGTATTTATAAATTATAATGTACATATAATATATGATTTTCGATGAAAATATTCAGATCGACGACTTGATTGGCTAATATTGAATGTATTATTTTGAAGTATTGAAATTATAATATGTATTAAAACACACGAACAAATATTTTCCAAAACAAAGGAAAATTTGAAAAACACCACAGGCCATCTATGCTTAATAATATTACAAAAATAAATAATTTTGGTACTAAACATACTTACCGATTTTCGTACTACACATTATTTTAAGCCCTGTTATGAGCCGGACATAGTAGTGTTCAAAAAAACGAATATCCGTCGAAATTATCATTATAATAATTATTACGTTGTGTAGAGTATACAGATTTTCAATTTTCAAAATTCTATTATTCGTACTCACTCGCTCGCGACCGATATACATGTAAATACGAGTATAATATTATTATTATTATTATTATTATTCGATATGAAGGTTGTTGAAAAAAATATATTTAAAAATTCATTTTTTTTTTTATTTTTATTTCAAGTGAAAAATCCCAGTATAACGTGGAATTATTATATATTAATATTTTATTTTGTTTGCGAAGGTCTCGGCTAACATAATATATTAAAATTCTTTCGGTCGTAAATACCTACGTATGTGGGTATACGAACCGTACGACGGCTGGGCTGTGCATACAAACGAAGGGCTATTTTTCATAAAATTAAGAATATAATTAAAAAGTATTATAAACGCAACTATTTAAGTACCTACTTAATAACGAAACAGGTTTTCTTCATATAAACGCTAAAAAAAACGGTCGGAACGAAAATGTAAAAACAAGTTAATAACCGATAATCTAAAACGGACTCGGAGTATTTATATATATTGTACATTTTATAATTAAATTGAAGTTTGAACTATGTATGTGCTGCACAGGGTAGTAATTATTGTTTTATAGCTGGTTTTTACGTCGATTTTTTTTCAGTTTTTTTTTTTCGGTTTTTTAAATTTGTTTCCATTTTCGAATGCCATTAAGTTTTTCTACTATAAAAGGCATTGTGTGTCGGATGAGTACGTGTATATATATATAGCTGCTGACGATGGACTCGTCTTATTATATTCAGTCGTTAACATTTTCGCTTTAATGAAAATTATTACTATTATTATTATTATTATTTCACGTGGGTTACCTACTTTGGATGCGAGACGCTATTATTATTAATCGTCGACGAATTATTAGATTATTCGGATTTCGGTACATATAGAGAATAATAATGATATTACAACTGCACAGACGGTCTTCCTTACAACTATACTTATAAATATTATCTACGGAGAGCTGGTTACTATACTCACGAGGTTTAAGCACATTTCAAACACTTTTTTTCTTGTACGCATTCGTATAACCGTTTCGAAGCTTATATACATTTTTATGCACTATATATTATAGGCATAAACGCGTTTATAGTTAAATTAAAGTTTCAAGTAAAGTTAATATTGAAAAGTAACTTTTTTATTTATAAACGTTAATTATTCTATATGAATATATTACTTTAATAATATTATGTAACTGCGATTAGTTAACTCGTAGTTTACGTACTGCGTTCATTTTCAATAATAAATATTATATAGAACGGTTAAATGTTCATAAATTTCACAATATATACTTTTACTCGTTTAAGTAATAAATGTATAAAATCAATACACTATTGTTTTGAAAAATATTACCCAATAATTCAAATTTTCGAGAAGTTATTCGGAATTTATATATTATTACTTAGAAAATAAAAATGTTTACTTCTGAAATGAATTGAATAAAATGTTTATTTTCTACATTAATTTCTAGCCTTAATTATATAACTTGCCCTTTTTTTACAACAACTCAATAATTTTATGAGTAGAGAAAAATTAGTTTGTTTTTACTTCAGGTTTACATACTTCGTATTCTGTTTAAAATAATTATTAAGCAAATTGAATATTGAAAGTCTTTAGATTAGATAAAATTATCTGTAAATCTTCGTTTTAAAAATAACACTTAAGTTTTAAAAAAGAAATGGATTTATATATATATATATATATATACCTACCAGTATGTATAATAAAGTTATTCTTAATAATTGTAATTTACACTTATATAATTGTATTTTTTGAAGTCTAAATAATTATATAAGTATAAGTACGTGATAAAAAATGTTTTCATTTTTAAATAAATTATTCATTAATATTTTGATCATTGTGTTAATTAATAATGTTATTATATTATTATAAATATTTGACTAAATATCTTGAAATTATTAAAAAAATGTGTATTATTACTATTTGTATTATATACCATAACATAAAATCTAAAATAAAAAATAAAAAAATTACGATTTATTATATCTATATAAATATAAAAGCGTGTAAAATCCAATTGAAATATAATAATCTAGAAATAAGTACTAAAACATTTTGTTTAATGTAAAATATTGAAAAATGGTTTTTAAATGACAAATTAAAAATGATTTTTAAACGTTTCTTTTTTAGATCAAAAACTTCCGTAAAACATTATTAGATGATTGTATGAAATTATTTTTGGGAAATAATTTAAGAACACGTTTTTATTGTCTGGGTCAAAATCGATAATATTTCAGTTTTTAAGGCATTAAATGTATAAGTAATATATGTTAATATAAATGCATAACAAATAAAATATCACTATATAATATATATAAAAGCATTTTATTTCCATAATTCCATATTATTATAGAAATAACTATATTCGATTGGCCAATTTTAGTGGTTAAGGTATGCGAGTATTAATGAATAATCAAATCGAATTTATTTTAGTTTGAGTTCGAAAAAAAATACAAGTATTTAAAACTATGGAATTTACTTTGTTTCGAAATTCATCTACTATGAAATACGTAAACATTTTTTACGTATAGTATTTAATTTAGTTTATACTAATGATTTTAACCATTCAGTTTCTTTATATACATATATAAACCCTCATACGTGTATTTATACCGGCGAATTAATGGAAGAAAAAATAAAATGTAATATTATATGCATGTATAATTAAGTTTATTTTAGTTTAAATTTCGCGATTTTAATGTCATCCGACCGAACATATTTTCAACGTGACCGAGAACCGGTTTGATTACAATTTCTAATAAATAATAATATATACTGAAATCTTTATAACTATTTAATCGGTCATGTACATACTTAAACCGTTATAATATTCATTCAACACATTCTAATTTATATTATATTATATCTTAGAATATAGTATAGTATTCACATTGTTCACTATATAATGACAATCCATTCTATTACACCTATAGATCCTATAGTTGTAAGATGGTTAACATGTTGCTCAAATTGAATTAAGACGTTTATAAAGATCTAGATTTATGCCAATACAAAATATATACCAAATATAGTGGTTACGCAAAATCAATCGCTTAAGTATATAGGCAGGGTTGGGCAAGAT
Source organism: Pemphigus obesinymphae (assembly GCA_025469235.1). Taxonomy (NCBI): domain Eukaryota; kingdom Metazoa; phylum Arthropoda; class Insecta; order Hemiptera; family Aphididae; genus Pemphigus; species Pemphigus obesinymphae. Next base: position 69,368 of record JAIPRL010001956.1, read on the forward strand.
ACTAAAAAAAAAGTATCTTGATACATGATACATGATACATTCATTTTGGGTATCTTGATACAAGATACATGATACATTTAATTTATAGAAAAGATACAAGATA